>CM075992.1:5041301-5115232 GCA_038087875.1 Malacoraja senta
TCCAGAGATGCTGCCTGACCCACTGATTTGTTTAGTTTAGAGATACAGCGCGGAAACAGGCCCTTCGGCCCACCGAGTCCGCGCCGCCCAGCGATCCCTGCACACTAACACTATCCCACACACTAGGGACAATTTACAATGATTCCAAGCCAATTAACCTAGGAACCTGTACGTCTTTGGAGTGTGGGAGGAAACCGGACATCCCGGGGAAAACCCACGCAGGTCACGGGGAGAACGTACACACACTGTACATACAGCACCCGTAGTCGGGATCGAACCCGGGTCTCCGGCGCTGTAAGGCAGCAACTCTACCGTTGCGCCATACCCACTCCAGCACTTTGTATCGATGTTAGTTCCAACTGCTGTTATGACCATCTGAGCTTTCAAGCTACACTTCAGTTTGAAAGCGTTACCTAGTTATAGGTTTCCTTCCTTGTTTTCAGTTCCTAAATTAACTGTGGAATCGCCAGATACACTCTTTCAATATTGGTCTGTTCGTAAGCAGCACCACCACCTCCACCACCCCTTCTCCTTCCAAGTAGAAAACGACTCAGGATTGTGGCTTAAAGCTCTGTCTTTCTGATGAGACGATACACTTCTGCACGCCCAGAAAACTCAGAGACTTGGCATTATTCCAAGAGAAGCAGGAACCCTCCCTGTGATCCCAACTAACTCATGTCAGTTAAAGAGAAACAGCAGCTGACCAGATCATTTATCACGACCCTGGTTGTGCAGTGCTCCTGTATCCATCTACAGAACAGCAACACAAAGCCTGCACGCATTTCTCTTGTGAAAGGTGCTATATTTTATAGCATTTACTTTCATTCCTCCTGCTGCTCAGTATCGTAGCAATAAAATTGTTATTTGTACATTGCTACATAATGACTTCATCACATCGGGGTTAAAAACTGGTAAATGTGAACTATTTAGAGACACATGACTGAACCACATGTAACAAACCCTGCCTGGGATCATAGGCTGGCAAATTTTTCAAGTCTAATGTTTTCTTGCGGATATGTTCCTGGCTGCAATGTAACACACCAAGCTGATAAAATGGCGAAGAAAAGACTTGAAGTGCTGGAGTAACTCAGGCAGATCAGGCAGCGACCCTGGTGCCTTCCCTCACAGTGGGAAACGTTGATTCCGCTGTCTGGGGATGTTTGTGTGAAAGACTATTGTGTTCTGTGTACTTTTTAAATTTTTTTAATTCGTTTGGCTGTGTGATGACCACAAATTTCACTGTACCAATTGGTGCATGAGACAATAGATGTCTCTTCTCTCTCTTGTTGTCTTGTCTTGGAGAACATGGATCGGTGACATTTCGGGTCGGGACCCTTCCACAGTCTAAGGAAAGGTCCCGACCCAAAACGTCACCTATCCATGTTACCCAAGATACTGCCCGATCCGCCGAGTTACTCCAGCACTTTGTGACTTTTTTTGTTTGTTTAAACCAGCATCTGCAGTTCCTTGTTTCTACAGCAGATAAAATGTGAAGGCTATATTCTTAAACCAGTAAATTCAGTACTTTGTGCAAGACTGGGAGGCATTAAGCTAGCAATAATCTATAGAGCTTCTCAACCTGAGGATTTCCCAGGCTGATTTATGATCACTGCTCAATGGTGTACGAGATCAGGCAGCTAAGTTGCAGAGTGTAAGGTCCCAAGGTGAAAATGGTCAGATGATCTTGGTCAGAATAGTGCTGTGGGATATTGTATATAACCCATAGATGGACCATTTATGGCCCCTGCAAGGAGACAAGCGGCAAGGGACAAGACTCAAATCAAGAGTAGACACAAGTAACTGCAGGTGCTGGTTTACCAAAAAAAGACACAAAGTGCTGGAGTAATTATGAACTATAAACTGTGTTGGTTGCATTAAGGCCCAGGGTTGTTGCACTAATGTTGCACTAATCCTCCCACATTCCAAAGACGTGCAGGTTTGTAGTTCAATTGGCTTCGGTAAAAATCGTCCCGAATGTGTTTGGAATGTGGGAGGAAACCGGAGCACCCGGAGGAAATGCACGCGGTCACAGGGAGAACGTACAAACTCCGTACAGACAGCACCCGTAGTCAGGATCGAACCCGGGTCTCTGGAGCTGTAAGGAGGCAACTCTACCGCTGCGCCACAGAAACTGTGCCAGTCATCCAGGCTCTGTAAAGCAACTCCTTACAGAAATGGACCACTGCTTACTTTACCCATCAGAAGCCACGGCAACATGCTGGCATTCAACAGGCCCCATTCAAAAAATATTTTGCCTGCAGTTACTGGCTTGAACGACTCACATAGTATCTCTAAAGCCTGTAACCTCCACACCATCAAGGACAAAGGGTTCTGGCACAAAGAAGAACCACCAGTCTAAAGAAGGGTCCCGACCCAAAACATCACCCATCTTTTTTTCTCCAGTGATGCTGCCTGGCCCACTGAGGATGGGTCTCGACCCGAAATGTCACCTATTCCTTTTCTCCAGAGATGCTGTTTGACCCGCTGAGTTACTCCAGCATTTTGTGTCTCTCTCTTTGGAATGAACCATCTGCAGTTCCTTCCTACACCACTGAGTTACTCCGCAGTTTGTGTCTATCTTTGAGAACCACCATTTGCAGGTCCCCCCCTCCAAGTCTCACACGCTCCTGATTTAGGAATGTACCATCGTTCCTTCATCACTGCTGGATCTGAATGCTGGAACTCCCAGCCCAACAGCCCTTGAAAGATACAGCATGGAAACAGGCCCTTCAGCCCTCCGAGTCCATGCCGACCATCGATCACCAGTTCACACTAGTTCTATGTTATTCCACTTTGACATCCACTCTCGACACACTAGAAACAATTTACCAAGGTCAATTAATCTACAAATCCGCATGTCTTGGGGACAAGGGACAAAACTGGAGCACACGGAGGAAACCTATGGGATCACAAGGAAAACATGCAAACTCCACACAGACTGTACCCAAGGTTAGCAGTGAACTGAATAAACGTTATGGAGCCTGGAGGGCCTGTTCCTGCGTTGTAATATTCAATGTCCTTTGGTGAAATTCACTCTGCATTAAAGGACACAAAGCGCTGAAATAACTCAGGCAGCATGGATAGATGATGTTTCGGGTCGAGACCCTTCTTTAGACTCTCTATACATTGGCCATTTCACACTAGGAAATGATCAGAATACTTGCCTGGGCGGAGGGAACAGTTCTGACTTTATACTCCATCTAAAACGGCAGGCAGGCACCACATTGAAGCTGCACGCCCCCCAATACGCCCACTGGCATGCAATGATGGTAAGCAGCAGGAGATGCTGAAAGCGAAGATTTAAGTCTAGATTTTGCAACGTTCCCATCCATGCACGTTAACACTGACGAGAAATGCCTCCATCTGCCATTGTCACATTAAACAAGCAGGATAATGTCTCTGTTAAAGACAGGGGAGCAACTTATTTCATACCAGCAGTGTGAGGTTACAATTAAATGCAGAATTATCTCATGGTTAGGAAGCAGATTGGGTACAAAACTGAGGAGGGGGGGGCGGAGAAATTTTCAGGTTGGGAACCTGAAATGAAAGTGAACCTGAAATGAATGCAACGAAGCACAAAGCTAATCCGTACCAGTAGTGGAACGGCAATTAGTTTAATTTAACTGTAACCTCTTCCTCTTTCTTGTGCTACGCAGATGTCCTATTGTAACATGTGTGCAGAAATTACACAACCATCCCCTCCCCTCTCCCCTGCCCTCCTCTCCTCTTCTCCCTACCTTCCTCTCCCCTCCTCACCTCATCCCCTCCTCTCCTCTCTCCTCCCCTCCCTTCCCCTCCTCCCCCCCTCTCTCCCTCTCCTCCTCTCCCCTCCACCTTTCGAGAACCAGTTTAAGAAAAAGCACCTTTCTTGGGCTTAAAATAATTTAGCCTTCCTCTTTTAAGACATTGATCTATAATAAGAAAAACAATGTTTTGTAGCACAATTTATTCCATTGATAATGCGCTGTGGTATGTTATACGATTTCCTTGGAGTGAGTGAAGTTTACAAAATATGAATAAATATGAAAATACCAACAAATAATGATTTGAAAAGTAAATGTTACATTCTACAATTCTTTCCCCTGCTATTTATAATTGCCTATTCTTTTTGAATCTTGGAATATTGAGTTTTGTGTCCTAGTTTTCCTGGAACAACATAGAACTTTACAGCAGAGGAAGAGGCCCTTCAGCCCACAATGTGTGCACTGAACATGATGCTGTTAATCTAATCTATGCTACCTGTTTGTGATCCATATCTCTCCATTCCCTCTGCCTATCTAAAAATCCTTTAAATTGTACAGAACATACAATAAAACATAGGAACATAGAAAAATAGGTGCAGGTGTAGGCCATTCGGCCCTTCGAGGCAGCACCGCCATTCAATATGATCATGGCTGACCATCCCTGCTTTTTTCCCTCGATTCCTTTAGCCCTAAGAGCTAAATCTAACTCCCTCTTGTGCTTCCACCACTACCCCTGGCAGCACCTTCCAGACAGCCACCATTTAATTTCAACTTTCCCTCTCTGACCATAACCTATGCTCTCTAGTTTCGTTTTTTAGTTTGGTTTGGTTTAGGGATACAATGCAGAAACAGACCCTTCGGACCACCGAGTCCGTGTCGACCAGCGATCCCCGCACACTGACACTATCCTACACTCACTTCACAATTGTACCAAGCCAATTTATCTACAAACCTGTACGTCTCTGGAGTGTGGGAGGAAATTCGTGCAGGTCACGGGGAGAAGGTAGAAACTCCATACAGACAAGCACCCATAGTCAGGATCAAACCTGGCTCTCTGAGGCAGCAACTCTACCGCTGCGCCACCATCTTTGATATTTCTACCCTGGCGAAAAGATTCTGACTGTCAATCCTATTAATGCCTCTTATAATTGTACATACTTCTACCAGGTCTTTCTCAGCCTCCGACATTCCAGAGAAAACAATCCAAGTTTGTCCCACCTCTCCTTATAGCTAATAACCTCAAATTCAAGTAGCATCCTGGTAAGCCTCTTCTGCACCCTCTCCAAAGCCATCACATCCCCATTCTGCTGCTGCAGGCTGCAGCAGAAAAGGGTCTCCGGTCGTCTTGGACTCCATGCCACTGGATCCTGACCCAGATCTGTCAAGGACCGTGGGGTGGCTGTCTGTGCACCAGTCTCCCCACGTTAGACAAAGTCACGCACAGGCGTCCTCCATGAGAGGACAGTCATACTCGTTTCGAGTGACCGCCGATGATGATGATGACATCCTCCCTGTATGAAGAAGGGTTTCGGCCCGAAACCTTGCCTATTTCCTTCGCTCCATAGATGCTGCTGCACCAGCTGAGTTTCTCCAGCAATTTTGTCTACCTTCGATTCTCCAGCATCTGCAGTTCCTTCTTGAACATCCTCCCTGTGTCTTTAATACCATGTTTCTGTCATAGCTAGATAGTGTAGAAGGCAGACTCTCAGACACCTGTCTGAAGAAGGGACTCGACCCGAAACATCACCTTTTCTCCAGAGATAATGCCTGACCTGCTGAATTACTCCAGCTATTTGTGTCTGTCTGCAGATTCTCAGACTATCAATTCATTACAGCTCTCATCTCAATCCAGTGATTTAATTCTTCCCTGTACTGTCCAAAAATCCCTCTCCTAAGAAAAATAAATCCAGGAAGTTGACATACACCATTTTTTAACACTTATACAGAATTTGATATCTGGTTGGGTAAATCGTATTATCAAATGTTTGTGTCGGCAGTCACATGGATCCTAGTCCAATAGCTGGAGGCTAGATTAGTCAGTCTGAAGACCCGAAATGTCCCCAATTCTTTTCTCCTAAGATGCTGGCTGACCTGCTGAGGTACTCCAGCTTTTTGTGTCTATCTTCGATTTGAACCAGCATCTGCTGTTCCTTCCTGCACGGTTGTACTTTAAATGTGGTTCGGCAGCTGAGCTTGTTTACACAAATTGATTATTCCTTACTTTTCCAAAGTGCCAAAGCTCAAGATTTGGCAATAGTACAAAGGTTTCAAATCTGTCACCTATCTTGAATCCCCTACATTGAAAAGTGACTCTCCTCCACAAAGGATTGGACCCTGGCCCAAAAAGTCACCTGTATTTCACCTCCACGCAGATGTGCAGGAAGGAACTGCAGATGCTGGTTTACACCGAAGATAGACACAAAAAGCTGGAGTAACTCAACGGGTCAGACAGCATCTCTGGAGAAAAGGAATAGGACTATTTCTTCCCTGCAATAGGAACTGTTCCTTTTCTCCAGAGGTGCTGACTGACCTGCTGAGTTGTTCCAACTTTTTGTGTCTATCACAGGTTGAAGAGTTGAGACTGCAGTCTCGACCCAAAACGTCAACTGTTCCTTTTCTCCAGAGACGCTGTCTCCCCCTCTGAGTTACTCCAGCTTTGTGTGTCTACCCTCCACACAGATGCTGACTGGCTCGCCGAGTTCCTCCAGCACTTTGTGTCTTCTTCAAGGTTCTGGCATATGCAGTTCCTCCTGTCCACTTTCAATGGCCATGTTGCCAGCCCCACCCAGTCTCACATAAATTAGTCAAGTGCGGGGTCTCAAAATGGAAGACGATATTCTCCAGCAAACAGCTCAGTAATTTCTCTCACTGGCCCAGATACACATTTAGACATTTGCCACACAAAAATAACCTAATGCAGTTTACAGCTTTCTGCACAGATTAACAATTTAAATCATCTAATAGGATTTTATTCGAATGTAATTTAAGGTAAGAGGGGGGAAAGTTTAAAGGAGAGGTGCAGGGCAAGGTTTTTTTTAACACAGAGAATGGTGGGTGCCTGGAACGCGTTGCCAGGGGTGGTGGTGGAGGCAGATACCATAGTGGCGTTTAAGAGGCTTTTAGATAGGCACATGGATAGGCAGGGAATGGAATGATATGGATCATGTACAAGCAGAGGAGATTAGTTTAACTTGGCATCGTGTTCGTGACAAACATCGTGGGCCACGGGACCTGTTCCTGTTTCATATTCTAAATAAAAGGTACCAGTTTTTAACTTGGGGGAAAAAAACGATCTAATTTGTCAAGTGAGATTTCCAAACCTACATTTTACGGTTTAAAGAAAAACAAATGGCTGGAGGAACTCAGTGGGTCAGACGGCATCTGTGTAATGGACAGATGGAGTTGGGACTGTTATTTTCTAGTTATTTTACGGTTTTTATTTCGCCCCCACTGCATTATATTAGAAGTAACCTTTTTCCAAATCAGGCTGACTGGTTAACCCAAGATTAGCATCCGCCGAGTTGTAGTCACCCACCCTACACTCTAAACCTCACCCACAACAGATCCCGTCTATGTTGTTGTTTAAACGAGGTTTAACTCATTCCTGGGACATGTCTCCACGATGCACTTTCACTTCTACTCTGAATAACATCAATTTCAAGAAATTAATCCCCGTTCCCCCAAAATGACTTCCCCGTTAGGGAGAGAGAGAGAGGAAAATAATACACAGATCGATCAATAAATAAAAACACAAACAAATAAATAAATAAATATATAAATGCCGGGTTGGGATTTTATCTAACGGCTGGTGTTGTGAGAATTAGTCGGTTGCAAGGTCGAGTACTTTTTCTTGCACCAATAATGATTCAACCGGTCACATTGCAAAAAGAACAGACAGGGATATTAAACAAATCTTGGACATAAAGTTTTTCACAACGCATTGTACATATAAATCACTACTTAAATCGAGGATAACAAGGATTTTTAAAGGTGGTAAATATTAAACGCTGTAAAGATTAAACATAACATGGTTTGTGGTGTTAAGATTAACCATTACACGTCTTATGCTGTAAAGATTCAAACATAACACGATTTCAATACAAGCGATGAGATTTAACCTCAAACGTCCCACGCCAATGTTTTCCAAAAACATGCATTATTTGTGAAATTTTGCATTTACAAACCTGTTAAACTTGGGTCCACCCCCCCCCCCCCCCTCTCTGCCCCCCGTTGTAACAAGTTGAAAGTACCTGCGATGTAGTCGCTGTTTCTGTGGCTCAGGTTCTGTTCCCAGTTTACGTTGGAGAGAGGGATAGAGAGTGTGTGTGTGTGTGTGTTCGCTTCTTCGCTCTTGGCTGTTTGGCAGATGTCAGTGTTGCCTGTTCTGCTCGGGCGGTAGAGCCGGGTCTATGCTTCACTCACTCTCTCGCCAGCATCTCCTGCCCACCTGTCCCGCCCCCCGGTCGCACAGAGAGACACAAGGCAAAGGGCCGGGGCTGAGGGAGGAGCGCGGTTCTTACGGTGGAGGCGAGGAGGTGGGCGGCAACTCAGAAACCCACCCCCTGAATTGAGTTTCCCAAACAAGATACGAGACGTCCAACGAGTCCACCAAACACATTTGTGACTGAAGGTAGACAAAAATGCTGGAGAAACTCAGCGGGTGAGGCAGCATAAGCATTTTTGTCTACCTTCGATTTTCCAGCATCTGCAGTTCCTTCTTAAACATTTGTGAACTGAACCCATTTTACTGAACTGAACAACAAATATGAATAAGTCAAAAATCCTATACACCAATGCATATAGTGAGGTTACCCTGGAGAGCTCTCCTGACCTCTCTACATCATCGTCTATATCTCTCATTTCACTTATCCCACTAGTCTGAAGAAGGGTCTCAACCCGAAACGTCACCCATTCCTTCTCTCCAGAGATGCTGCCTGTCCCGCTGAGTTGCTCCAGCTTTTTGTGTCTGTCTTTAGTTTAAACCAGCACCTGCAGTTCCATCCTACACACTGCCATCTATCTCATTGGAGAGAGACCCTCAGACTATCTTTAATAGAAACATAGAAAATAGGTGCAGGAGTAGGCCATTCGGCCCTTCGAGCCTGCACCGCCATTCAATATGATCATGGCTGATCATCCAACTCAGTATCCTGTACCTGCTTTCTCTCTATACCCCCTGATCCCTTTAGCCACAAGGGCCACATCTAACTCCCTCTTAAATATAGCCAATGAACTGGCCTCAACTACTTTCTGTGGCAGAGAATTCCACAGATTCACCACTCTCTATGTGAATTTTTTTTTCTCATCTCTGTCCTAAAAGACTTCTCCCTTATCCTTAATAGGACTACACTGGACTTTATCTTGCACTAAATGTTACTCCCTTTCTCCTGTATCTGTACACTGTGGGCGGCTCGATTGTAATCATGTATAATCTTTCCCCTGACTGGATAGCACCCAACAAAAATGCTCTCCACTGCACCTCGGTATGTGACAATAAACTAAACCGATCTAAACTATACATCAGAACCGTTTATCCAGGGAGGAAATGTCAAGGAGATTAGTTTAACTTGGCACCATGTTCAGCACGGACATTGTGGGCTGAAGGGCCTGTTCCTGTGCCTGTACGATTGTGTGGTCTATGTATCTAAAATTATGAGAGGCATAGATAGGGTAGAGAGTCAGATCCTTTATTCCCAGGATGTAAATGTCAAAGACTAAAGGGAAAAACCCTCCCAAGTTTCCCTTTGACTCATTCTTCCAAAGTTAAACCCTGTCCGCAGTTGTTGATAGACAATAGACAATAGGATATACCACGAACATCAAGAAATTTCCACCCTGAGCCATTTAAAGACATTTTATCAGTTTGAAACCCATTTGTCTTTTAACCTAAGGTTACATCACCACTTGCATTTATATATATTTTTTCTGATTAGTGTGCATTTAGCTTTAGGGTGGCAAGGTGGTGCAGCGGTAGAGTTGCTGCCTTTAATATGGGTGATGTTTCGGGTCGAGACCCTTCTTGAGACTAGTTACGGATAAGGGAAACGAGAGATATAGATGATGGTGTCGAGAGGTCAGGACTGCTCTCTAGGGTAAACTCACAGTAGATTTTAATATACATTGGTGTATAGATTTTTAGACTTATTCATATTTGTTCAGTTCAGTTCAGTAAAATGGGTTCAGTTTTATTAGGCCGGCACGGTGGCGCAGCGGTAGAGTTGCTGCCTTGCAGCGCCAGAGACACGGGTTCCATCCTGACTACGGGTGCTGTTTTGTCAGAACAACAACAAATGATCAGACCCATCCATATTGTGGAGATAATTATATAGGTTTTAAACATCTTGGAGCTGAATAAGATCAAATAGGACAAGTTATCCGACATCTTTAGGCTGTGAATACCATACTCAAGAAGAAGAAGAAGATCTTGGAGCTCGGTCAATATAGATAAACAATTTAATTTTAGCTCCAATGATTGATATATCATCTTTATCCTCAATGACCTCTGACCAGGAACACTATCTGTAGTATGACACCAGTGATCAATTTTAATTGACACAGTTTTTTCAACAGAACGTTCTTCCTGAGACTTTAACTAAAGAGGCCAGTGCTATATAGCAACAACGGACTGAAATTGCTTCCACTTTTGCATGTCTAACATGCCTAACAACCATTAACAATTGTCCTTAGCTACTGGCATTCTCTTGCATCCTTTTACAAAGATTAAAAATATCACAATCAAAAGCTTGTAGTCAGATATATGTCATCAGATAATAATTATGCAAACAGGAATATAAGGCATGGTATTGATTGTGTAAAAGCAACTAGCAAGAACGTATGCCAAGAAAGCAAAATAAGTGAATGTTGGAAGCAGACTCTAGAATCATAGAATCGTGCAGTACAAACCTGCACGTCTCTGGGATGTGGGAGGCAACTGGAGCACCCGGAGGAAACCCACGAGGTTAGAGGGAGAATGTGCAAACTTCACACAGATAGCACCTGTGGTCAGAATTGAACCTGGGTCTCTGGAGCTGTGAGGCAGCAGCTCCACCAGCTATGCTACTGTGAATCAAAACTACACACAAAATGCTGGAGTAAATCAGCGGGACAGGCAGCATCTCTGGAGAGAAGGAGTGGGTGACGTTTCGGGTCGAGACCCTTTTTCAGACACGAAACGTCACCCATTCCTTCCCTCCAGAGATGCTGTCCGTCCTGCTGAGTTAGTCCAGCATTCTTCAAATGTAAACCAGCATCTGCAGTTCCTTCCTACACTGTTGAATCAAAACTGTTGCCCTTCCACAGCCTGTGGCCAGAAACATCCAACGTGAATTGATCCCTCTATCGAGACTCAACCAAGTCTCTGATCTGACTTAAAAATTCAGCATTAAAATTAGTAATTGGCTCAGGAAATCCTGAGCAGTGATGTGCGAAATAGTGGGTCAAATAGGGTCGCAGGATCTGTCTGACATTTTCATTATACGCTTGTTCCCAGATGGGGAGTTGTCTCTGTTAAAGTGAAATGAACAGAAGGTGCTAATGAACAAATCTGCCAAGCATCCCGTCATAAAATTTGAAGCTTGCAATTCCTGCTCGTTAGCTAGGCAGATGACCAGTCCTGGTGCCCAACACACAGATGTAATGACAAGGAAGGCATACACGCACATCCACTTTCCTCGAAGTTTAAAGAGATTCTGCATCTAGATACAGTGGACAGTCAAACCCTTTTCACCAGGGTGGGCAAGTCAAGGGCTAGAGGGCTTAGCTTGAAGGCCGTATTCGGAGTTTTGCATGCAGTTCTGGTTGCCCCATTGCAGGGAGAATGTGCACCCTTTAGAGAAGGTGCCAGAGGTCTACCAAGATGCTGCCTGGATTAGAGCATATTAGCTCAGGGGCGGCACAGTGGCAGAGCGGTAGAGTTAGCTAGATTAATTAAGCATCATGGTTGGCACAAACACGATGGGCTGAAAGGCCTGTTTCTGTGCTGGACTGTTCTTTGTAGACGAAGAGGTGCCAGTGTATATACTGTATAATGCTGTTGGCTGCTGTACACCAAATTAGTGGTGCTGGCAAGGTCCAGCAGTACGTTACGTCGCAAAATAGACCCCACTGGTTCTATATATTCGGTGTTTCCCAGAAGTAGTTTTTGTTGAGGTGAACTACTTGTTAATCCTTCATGCAGCTGACCAACAGGGGTGGGAGATTGCAACCTTCACGTGGTCCACCCTGTTTCGACTAATGCAATCAACCTGACGTGCACAAACAAATAGATCAAATAGAACAAGTTGACCAACAACTTTAGGCTGTGCATTCTGTATTCATGCCTATTATATTCTGTTGTGCTGAAGCAAAGCAAGAATTTCATTGTCCTATCTGGGACACATGACAATAAACTCTCTTGACTTGACTTGACTTGACATGCCATATGCAAGAAGAAGAAGCTGACCAACGAATGACAAAGGTGGTATCCTAAAGTTCATAAGTGATAGGAGCAGATTAGGCCGTAAAAAGATCCATTGACTTGGCCTCCACAGCCTTCTGTGGCAATGAATTCCACCACCCTCTGACTAAAGAAATTCCTCCTCATCTCCTTCCTAAAGGAACGTCCTTTAATTCTGGTCCTATGACCTCTAGTCCTAGACTCTCCCATTAGTGGAAACATCCTCTCCACATCCACTCTATCCAAGCCTTTCACTATTCGGTAAGTTTCAATGAGGTGTCCCCTCATCCCTCTAAACTCCAGCGAGCACAGGCCCAGCATCTTCAAATGCTCCTCATATGTTAAGCCACTCATTCCTGGGATCATTCTCGTAAACCTCATCTGGACCCTCTCCAGAGCTAGCACATCCTTCCTCAGATATGGGGCCCAAAATTGCTCACAATTGGAATCCTGCGTGATTATCGCTGCAGAATCTCTACTAAATAAGCTTAAGACTTGTTGAGTCTCATTGTCTGTAACTCGTTTTCACTTAGCTCACAGCTAACAATGTCCCTGTTTCTGTTACTATCATTCCTTTTCTTCATATCTTTCATTCATTTGTTCTATATCTTTCCATTATCACCGTCTATATCTCTCGTTTCCCTTTCCCCTGACTCTCAGTTTGGAGAAGGGTCTCGACCAGAAGCTTCACCCATCCCTTCTCTCCAGAGATGCTACCTGTCCCTCTGAGTTACTCCAGCTTTTTTTGAAAAGAAATCAGATGCTTCGGTGGGTAGAACAGCAATGGCCCTCTCTGATCCTGAGAAAACTCTTGTGTCATCAGAAAACTATAGATACACAGCTCATTAAAGCTCTCATTGTTTTTCAAAGAGTCGTGTTAACCTTGCAGATTAAATTGGAAACTTTTATTTGTTGAAACAACATGTACGACATCTTTTTATTTTTCTCCAGCGGTTCCTTGAAGATACATTGTTGTGAAAATGATTAGATTATTTCTGCCGGCTTCATGCTGGTCGGCAGAGTTTGACCTTTAAAGTTCGCACAGTTTTATTTCGCCCTTCGCTCTCCCTCTCTCTCTCTCTCATCTTTGGCTTGCGATACTGCCTGTGCAAGGCCCTGTGTTATTTCACAGTGTCTCCCCGAGCTCCGTTATGCAAGAGGCAAGTCAGCTTGCGGAATCGTTTGAAGCAGTCAGAACATTTACTGACAGTCTCTGACGCAGTATCTGTTCCAGTCTCTCCTCTCTGCTATTGTATCAGGACAAAAACAGAATGTTTGGGCAATCTCAAGATACAAATAATACATTGCGAAAGGGGAGAAAATAATTTGGTGTAACTAGTGTGTCATTTCTGGAAAAGGTGGGGGTCAGAGATAAATTTCCTCTCTTTCCCTCCGACCCGACCCGTTCACATTTGGCTTGAATTTTCCACAACTATTTCCTAGTTTCACAGACTGTGGGATAAGAATGTAAAGAGGAGGCATTTATAAATACATTTGTAATTCACTGGATGGAATTGATCATGGAGAATGGTGAGACAGGACATAAATTTCTGTCATGTGAAATGCAGCAAAATAAGTCCGGGAAACACTTAAGCCATTATTGCAGCTTGGAAGGAGGCCATTTGGCCCAAGGAGCCCATGCCAGCCCCCGGCATAAACAACCCAGTTTGTTCGACTTTCCTTTGAATTCTTTCCCTAATTCCCATAAATCTCGGACTCCTAGTTATTCCCTTTCATTTATTTTTATTAGAAGCAATTGTACAAGGACAGGACGATCGGCATCACAATTATACAATTATTGAACTGCTTCATTTTTAACCTTGCAACCTAAATTAAAAAAAAAAAAAAAAAAATTAAAAAAAGGAAAACAAGGAAAGAAAAAAAGAAAAAATGAAGAGATAAAATAGAAAAGAACAAGAAAAAGACCCCTAAGCTACCAAAGCAGTGCAGAGGAAAGAGAAAGATGGAGATATACCTCCCCCCCACCCCTCCCTCACCCATCATAGCATCGGATTTAGATATAAATCTGTGTTTCACCATCCTGTTATTGGACTCCTAGTTATTGACCTCATCCTGTCCACCACAGCGGTAATTCTTGTAATTTACTCACAGAGTGCTGGAGTAACTCAGCGGGTCAGTCGGCATCTCTGGAGAAATATACTGGGTGATGTATTGGGACCTGATGTCTCCAGAAGGGTCCCTACCCGAAACATCACCCATCCTTTTTCTCCTAAGATGCTGCCAGACCCGTTGATTTACCCCTGCACTTTGTATCTATCTTTGGTATAAAAAAACAGCAATTGCTGTTCCTTGTTTCTATTTCTTATAATTTAAACACATAAAGGGAGGTGGGTGTATGGAACAAGCTGCCAGTGGAGGTAGTTGAGGCAGGGACTATCCCAACGTTTAAGAAACAGTTAGACAGGTACATGGATAGAACAGATTTGGGGGGATATGGGCCAAACACGGGCAGGTGGGATTCTGAAGAAGGGTCTCGACCCGAAAAGTCACCCATTCCTTCTCTCCAGAGATGCTGCCTGACCCGCTGAGTTACTCCAGCATTTTGTGTCTACCAGGTGGGACTAGTGCAGCTGGGACATGTTGGCCGATGTGGGCAAGTTGGGCTGAAGGACATGTTTCCACGCTGTATCACTCCATGACTGTATAACGAAATCTTCCCTCAGCTTTGTATTGAAAGCAATCCCAGCCAAGCCTTTCACTGTAACAGAAGCTCTCCAACCCTGGCATTGTCCTTGTAAGTCACTTTTGGACGCTCTCAACTGCTAACGCATCCTGTAACATAATGACCGGAATTGTACAAAGTACCTTAGTTGTGGTTCAAGCAGTGTTTTATATTTGTTCGATCATGACCTCCCTTACCTCTTGTGTTCTCTGCATCGATCAGTAGTGGCAAGCATCCCATTTAGAAGATGTAGAAGCAAAGAACTGCAGATGCTGATGAATACATAAAAGGGCACAAAGTGCTGGAGTAACTCAGCAGGTCAGGCAGCATCTCTGAAGAATATGGATAGGTGACGTTTCAAGTTGAGCCCTTCTTCAGACTGATTGTATTGAGGGGGGGGGGAGGGAAGAAGAAAGGACCATATCCCACACCCCTCTACAATCTGAAGAAAGATCTCAATCCAAATCGTCACCTATCCATGTCCTCCAGATGTGCTGCTTGACCCGCTGAGTGGCACCAAAATGGTACCTCTAGTAAATGGACTCCGTGGGCTGTTCCATGCAAACTGTACTGATGTGCGGGGAATGTCTCGCTGATCTGTCTGCAAAAAATTTATTTAATTATACCTGGTATATGCGACAATAAAGAAACCATCGAAACCATGGAGTTATTCCAGCACTTTGAATCCCATTTAGATGTATGGACAGATGTTAAATTAAATCTTGAATCAGACCAATCTCAATCTGACTTGAGTCCTAAGTAATTCGTATTTTTACCTTACCTGATCCAGTGGCATTGGCAAAAAAGTGGAAGAAAAGAACTTGCTACACCACACTCTTGATCAGGAACCGAGGACATGTAGTTGAATTAATTCTTACTTGGAATGTTTTAACTGATGTACCCCCTACCTGACCCGATCTTGACAGATGGTTGGAGTATTGTGTGTAGTTCTGGTCACCCCATCAACTGAGAGGATGTGGAGGCTTTGGAGAGGGTTCAGAAGAGGTTTACCAGAATATGACCTGGATTTGAGGGTATTAGCTACAAAGAGGTTGCACAAACTCTCTGAAACGTCACCTATTCCTTTTCTCCAGAGTTGCTGCCTGACCTGTTGAGTTACTCCTGACCTGTTGAGTTACTCCAGCATTTTGTGTCTATCTTCGGTATAAACCAGCATCTGCAGTTCCTTCCTGCACAAACTTGTACTGTTTTGGGAATTTTGGACTTGCAGGGTAGTAGAAAGTGCCTAGAATGTGTACGGACTTAGTGTGGTCTATTATTTTACACTCTTATACTTAATATGAATGGGAAGGACGTGCTGGCTCTGGATAGGGTCCAGAGGAGGTTTACCAGAATGATTCCAGGGATGAGTGGGTTAATATATGATGAGCGTTTGATGGCACTGGGCCTGTACTCGTTGGAGTTTAGAAGGATGAGGTGGGACCTCATTGAAACCTACCGAATAGTGAAAGGCTTGGATAGAGTGAATGTGGAGAGGATGTTTCCAATAGTGGGAGAGTCTAGGACTAGATGTCATGGCCTCAGAATTCATTGCCAAAGAAGGATGTGGAGGCCAAGTCCATGGATATTTTTAAGGCAGAGATAGATAGATTCTTGATGAGACCAGGGGTTATGGGGAGAAGGCAGGAGAATATGGATAGGATGGAGAGATAGATCAGCCATGATTGAATAGCGGAGTAGACTTGGTGGGCTGAATGGCCTAATTCTGCTCCTATCACTTATGACCATATGAATGCGCGTAATGTATATTAGGATAGTCACTAGGTAGACACAAATGGTAGAAACTCATCGGGTGAGGCAGCATCTATGGAGTGAGCGAAGGAATAGGTGACGTTTCGGGTCGAGACCCTTCTTCAGTCTCGTCACCTATTCAGTCTCGACCCGAAACGTCACCTCTTCCCTCGCTCCATGGATGCTGCCTCACCCGCTGAGTTTCTCCAGCATTTTTGTGTACCTTCGATATTTCCTGCATCTGCAGTTCTTTCTTAAACATTAGGATAGTCACTAAATGTATGCAAAATTTGGAAAATATTGGCAGAAAAACCAGATCAATTTTTCAAGACATGGACACCCTTGACCGAATTCTTACAAGAATAGTATGGCGCAACACAAATTTGGATTTAAATCCAATTATGGGTTGGGTGAGGTAGGTGGGGGGGGGGGGGGGGGGGATGGGGCAGGTATATCTCCACTTTTTTCTTTTTTTTCTTTTTTTTCTCTTTTTTCCCCTTCTCTTACATCTTTATTCACTCTTTGGCCACACTACTTTGGTAGTCTAAGGGTCCTATCTTTTCACTTTTCACTTTTTCTTTCTCTTTTTTTCCCCCGTATTTTCAGGTTAAAAAAAAAGAAAAAATATTATTTTTAAAAAATAAATAAATAAAATAATTTAAAAAAATAATAAATTGTATGCAAAAAATAATCTCACTGCACTTAGACATAGAAACATAGAAAATAGGTGCAGGAGTAGGCCATTCGGCCCCTCGAGCCTGCACCGCCATTCGATATGATCATGGCTGATCATCCAACTCAGTATCCTGTACCTGCCTTCTCTCCATATCCCCTGATCCCTTTAGCCACAAGGGCCACATCTAACTCCCTCTTAAATATAGCCAATGAACTGGCCTCAACTACCTTCTGTGGCAGAGAGTTCCACAGATTCACCACTTAGCTACATGTGGCAATAAAGAACCATTGAACCATTGACCTGACAGAAGTTTATAACATTATGAGAGGCATTGGAAGGAAAGACAGTCGGAGCCTTTACTCCCACGGTACAAATGTCAAATACTAAAGGGCATACGTTTATGATGAGAGGGGCAAAGTTTAAAGCAGATGTGTGGGCAAGTTTTTTCACACAGAGAGTGGTGGGTGCCTGGATGTTGATGGAGGGGTGGTGATGGAGGCGGATACCACAGGTCAAAAGGTCGCAAGTGATAAGAGTAAAATTAGGCCATTCGGCCCATCATGTCTACTCCGCCATTCAATCATGGCTGATCAAGAGGCTTTTGCATCGGCACGTGGATATGTAGTTAATGGAGGGATGTGGATCGGGTGCAGACAGATGGGATTAGTTCAGTTTAACAGCCCCTCCTGCGGCATTCCATTCCCCTTCCCCTCCGCATCCAGACCCACGCACCCTCTCAGCAAGGATGGAACAGCGCCAGCTGAACCCTTCATGATATGGACGGGAGCCTTGCCCTTGACCGGGGAGATAGGCGGAGCAGTCTGTGTGAACCACTGCCCCAGTGAAAACATTGGCAAGAAAGTGATGTTATACTGAGTGATCCTTGGTATGATGACCTTCACCAGGCTCCTATAGACCGTGGTCTACACTCGGTGTGGTGTCCGTGGAGCTGCGGGCTACATTTCATCAGGCATGAAACTTAAGCGAGCCGCAGTCAGAGTATTGAGTAGCGAAATCGGGAGATAGCCACAAAATGCTGGAGTAACTCAGTGGGACAGGCAGCGTCTCTGGAGAGAAGGAATGGGTGACGTTTCGGGTCGACACTGAGTCTGAAGAAGGGTCTTGACCCGAGCCGTCACCCATTCCTTCTCTCGAAAGATGCTGCCTGTCCCGCTGAGTTACTCCAACACTTTGTGGCTATCTTCGATTTAAACCAGCATCTGCAGTTCTTTCCTACACATAGACTGGGTGCAGAGAAGATTTACGAGAATGTTGCCAGGACTCGAGGGCCTGAACTATAGGGAGATGTTGAGCAGGCTGGGACTATTCCCTAAAGCACAGGGGGATGAGGGGTGATCTTATAGAGGTGTACAAAATCATGAGAGGAGTAGATCGGGTAGACACAGAATGCCCAGAGTGGTGGAATCGAGAACAAGAGAACATAGATTTAAGGTGAGGGGAGAAATATTTAATAGGAACCTGAGGGGTAACTTTTTCATACAAAGAGTGGTGGATGTATGGAATGAGCTTGTGGAGAAGGTAGTGGAGGCAGATACAATTGCAATGTTTAAGAAACATTTGGACAGGTACCTGGTTAGGACAGGTTTAGAAGGATAAGGGCCAAAAGCAGGCAGGTGGGACTGGTGTGGATGGGACATGTTGGTCGACATGGGCAAGTTGGGCTGAACATCATGTTTCTATGCTGTATGACTATGACATGCGGAGAGGATGTTTCCACTAGTGGGAGAGCCTAGGACTAGAGGTCATAGCCTCAGAATTAAAGGACGTTCTTTCAGGAAGGAGATGTGGAGACATTTATTTAGTCAGAGGGTGGTGAATCTGTGGAATTCTTTGCCACAGATGGCTGTGGAGGCCAGGCCAGTGGATATTTCATAAGTTCATGTTCATTTATTGTCACATACACCAATTGGTGCGGTGAAATTCACTGGCCAGGTCAGTCATACAATTTAAAAAGCAACAGATTCAAAAAAACACATTTTGACATAAACATCCATCGCAGTGACTCCTACACATTCCTCACTGTGATGGAAGGCGAAAAGGCAGAGATAGATAAGGCAGAGATAGATAGATTCTTGATTAGTACAGGTGTCAGGGGTTATGGGGAGAAGGCAGGAGAATGGATTTAGGAGGGAGAGATAGATCAGCCATTATTGAATGGCGGAGTAGACTTGATAGGCCGAAAGGCCTAATTCTACTCCTATTCCTGATGACACTGAGATTTATGGCCAGTTATTTTAAGGTGGAAGTTCACCTACTGGTGTTAATCTGCCTCAGGAAAGTTGGCAGAGTTCCCACAGGCAGAAGGCACAACAATCCATAGACACAACATGGCTAAACTCTTGTGCGCCAGGCCTCAGTTTATCTTAACATGGGATAATCAAGGTTGCACGATATAATCGCAGTGTTTACCTTGATGGCGAGGTTGTCTCCATGTGAGTCTCAATGAACACACAAGGATGTTTCCACTGGTGGGAGAGTCTAGGACCAGAGGTCATTGCCGCAGAATTAAAGGCCGCTCTTTTAGAAAAGAGGTGAGGAGGAACCTCTTTAGTCAGAGGGTAGTTAATCTGTGGAACTCATTGCCACAAAGGGCTGTGGAGGACGTCAGTGGATATTTTTAAGGCAGAGATAGACAAGTTCTTGATTAGAACGGGTGTCAAGGGTTATGGGGAGAAGGCAGGAAAATGGGATTAGGAGGCAGAGATCAGCCACAATTGAATGGCAGAGTAGACTCGATGGGCCGAATGGCCTAATTCTACTCCAATAACTTGTGAACTTGGGTGAGCTTTCTGAGTTGCCCGCGGCCTTCCTGACTCTTCATGCATTCCAAATAAAATCCGACCTTTCTGCTTATCAACAAGATTGTTTGCTTGTGAATGTGTCTCGGCAAGACACGATGCAGTGGAGGAGAGAAAGCTGGCTGGCAAAACTATCGGCTATATTAATTAATCCTGAGAAATACAGATCAAATCTAACACCTATGTCATTCATCCTAATATTATCCAAGTGACGGTAAACTGCTATCTGTCGAGAATTTAATTTTGTAATAATAATGCTTGATGCAGGAGAAATTGTTTTTGCTGATGACTAAGACATTATCAATGGTTGGTGTTGGCCTTGTGCCCCACTGCTTGTATTAAAATGGTGATTGGCCTTATTGAATGGCCTCCATCTGCATCACGTCAAGAATTTTTAACGCTGATTTATATCGTCACAGACACTTTCGGCTGTTGTCTGAGAAACTCTGAGCGAGATATTCGAAGATGCTGTTGTCAGGATTTCCGCACAGTTTATTTTTCACTTAACGATGTTTCCGGGTTATCCTGATGAAAGAATGGCTGTTACAACAAAAATGGATATATGTTAGAAAAAGACACAAAATGCTGGAGTAACTCGGCACGGGTCAGGCAGCAACAGTAGAACATGGATAGGTGATGTTTCTGATCGGGACCCTTCTTCAGACTGATGCATACAGACCCTTCAGCCCATCGAGGCCCTGCTGAGCATTGATCACCTGTTCACACTAGTTCAAAGTTACCCCACTTCCGCACCCACTGCCTGCACACTCGCCGCAAATTAACCTACAAACCCGCCCGTCTTTTGGACGTGGGAGGAACCCGGAGTACCCGGAGGAAACTCATGTGGTCACAGGAGGAACGTGCAAACTCCACATGGACAGCACCCAAGGGTCAGGTTCGAACCTGGGCCTCTGGCACTGTGAGGAAGCGACTCTACCACTGCGTTACCCACCTAAATGACCACAGCAAGGTGGCACGGCCTGTGGTGAAGTTGATGTCTGTGGAATTCTCTGCCTCAGAGGGCGGTGGAGGCAGGTTCTCTGGATGCTTTCAAGAGAGAGCTAGATAGGGCTCTTAAAGATAGCAGAGTCAGGAGATATGGGGAGAAGGCAGGAACGGGGTACTGATTGGGGATGATCAGCCATGATCACATTGAATGGTGGTGCTGGCTCGAAGGGCCGAATGGCCTACTCTTGCACCTATTGTCTATTGTCTATTGTCTATTGTTCCCCAAGTTTCACTATCACACCTTCAGCCGAAGTGACATGGACAAGTTTAGGTTCATTATTGTCATGGGTACCGAGGAACAGTGAAATGCTTGGTTTTGCGTGCTATCCAAACAGATCAAATAACACTATACATAAATATAATCAAATCACTCAAGCACAATAGGTAGAGCAAAGAGGAAGATACAGAGTGCAGAATATAGTTCTCAGCATTGTAGCGCACCAGTTCCACAGACAAAGTCCAATGTCTGCAATGGTGTAGAGGTGAATCGGTCAGTAAGTAAGTAAGTAAGTTTATTGGCCAAGTATTCACATACAAGGAATTTGCCTTGGTGCTCCACCCACAAGTAACAACATGACATACAGTGACAGTTACGAATGACTCAGAAAACACTAAACATTAATAATAATAAAACATTCATGATAAAACACCATTGATCAAGCATGTGAACCAACAAAATACCAGATCAAAGGGAGGCTACAGATTTTTGGCTGTTGAGTAGAGCAACTACTCGTGGATAAAAACTGTTTTAATGTCTGGCTGTGGCAGCTTTGACAGTCCGGAGTCGCCTTCCAGAGGGAAGTGATTCAAAGAGTTTGTGGCCAGGGTGAGAGGGGTCAGAGATGATCTTGCCCGCTCGCTTCCTGGCCCTTGCAGTGTACAGTTCATCAATGGAGGGAAGGTTGCGGCTAATAACCTTCTCAGCTGATCGGACGAATCGCTGCAGCCTCCAGGTGTTGTGCTTGGTGGCAGAGCCAAACCAGACCATGATGGAGGTGAGAACAGACAGTACGATGGACGTGTAGAATTGGACCATCATTGCCTGTGGCAGATTGTGCTTCCTCAGCTGCTGTAGGAAGTACATCCTCTGTTGTGCCTTTTTGACTGTGGAGTCGATGGTAGCCTAGCTTATGGATGGACCGTTCAGAAGCATGATAACATTGGTTACGAAGCTGTTCCTGGGGTTGACATTTGGTAGGAGAGGGGGCTTGAAGTCATTTCAAGCTTCTGTACCTTCTGCCAGACAGGAGCAGGGAGAAGAAGGAATGACCGGGGTGGGACAAGTCTTCGATTATGTTGGCTGCTTTCCTGAGGCAAAGTGAAGAGTAAATGGAGTCAACGGTGGGAAGTTTGGCCTGTGTGATGGACTGGGCTCCATCTACAACTCTCTGGAATTTTTCGTAAACGGGCGACACGATGGCACGGTGGCACAGCGGTAGAGCTACTGCCTCACAGCGACAGAGACGTGGGTTCGATCCTGACTACAGGTGCTGTCCGTACCGAGTTTGTACGTTCTCCCCATGATCTGTGTGGGTTTCCTCCGAGATCTTCGGTTTCCTCCCACACTCCAAAGACGCACAGGTTTGTAGGTTAAGTGGTTTGGTATAAAAAGGTTAAAAAATTGTCCGAAGAAGGGTTTCGACCCGAAATGTTGCCTATTTCCTTCGCTCCATAGATGCTGCCTCACCCGCTGAGTTTCTCCAGCATTTTTGTCCACCTTCGATTTTCCAGCATCTGCAGTTCCTTCTTACAAAAAAAAATGTTCCTAGTGTGTGTAGGATAGTGTTAATGTGCGGGGATCGCTGGTTGGCGTGGATTCGGTGGGTAAAAGGACATGTATCTCTAAACTAAACTAAACTAAAACTATAAAGAAAACAATAAACTTTTGCTGCATCTGTAATCTCCACGAAAGAATGACAAAGTAACTACTTCCTGCACTTTGCATTCTGTCAAGCCTTCTATTCAGTGAAAGAACATTAACAGAAAATTCCCGGCCAGTCTGTCCCAATGATAAGTAAGAAACATTTTGTTTCGACCAGGTAATTTCCACTAATACTCCCCTCCTATCTTCCCCACTGATTCACAGTCCTACAGTTCGAATGATTCTGACACAGAATGTTTAGTTTTAGATTAGTTTAGAGATACAGCGCGGAAACATCAAACAGGCCCTTCGGCCCACCGAGTCCTCACCGATCAGCGATCCCCACACATTAAAGGGCCTGTCCCACTTGGGCGTCATTTGCACGTCACGACGCACGACGCGTGTGTCGTGACACGCACGTGATCCGCGCATGGTGCGTGGTGACGTAGGCAGTGACATGCGGTTGCACGCGGCATTTTGGGATTCACAAAATCTTCGCGCATGACGCGCAAATGACGCCCAAGTGGGACAGGCTCTTAACACCATCCATCACACACTAGGGACAAGTTACACTTATACCAAGCCAATTAACCTGCAAACCTGTACGTCTTTGGAGTGTGGGAGGAAACTGAAGATCCCGGGGAAAACCCACGCAGGTCACGGGGAGAACGTACAAACTCCGTACAGGCAGCACTTGCAATTGGGATTGAACCCGGGTCTCTGGCGCTGTAAGGCAGCAACTCTACCACTGCGCCACTGCGTCACCCTTCCTGACTTCCCTTCCCAATCCCAGGAATGTCGGAGGCTGAGGGGAGACCTGATCGAAGTATATAAAATTATGAGAGGCATAGAGAGGATAGACTGTCAGAATATTTTTCCCATGGTGGAAATGTCAAGGAGTAGAGGGTGTAGGGACAAGGTGATGGACAAAGTTTAAAAGAGGAGATTAGAAATATGCAGTCCATGTCTTTTTACACAGAGGGTGGGTGGGTGACTGGAACACACTGCTTGGGGTGGTGATGGAGGCAGACACGATAATGGTCTGAAGAACATCTTCGACCCCAAACGTGACCTATTCCTTTTCTCGAGGAATGCTGCCTGACCCGCTGAGATACTCCGGCTTTTGAAACTCTTTGAAACTCTTTGAATCACTTCCCTCTGGAAGGCGACTCCGGATTGTCAAAGCTGCCACAGCCAGACATAAAAACAGTTTTTATCCACGAGTAGTTGCTCTACTCAACAGCCAAAAATCTGTAGCCTCCCTTTGATCTGGTATTTAGTTGGTTCACATGAATGAATGAATGAATGAATGAATGAATGAATGAATGCTATTTATTGTCATTCAAACCTAGGCTTGAACGAAATATCATTACTACAGTTTCTTTACATTACAAAAAAAACCAAGACCCACACTTAACACAGTTTACATAAACATCCATCACAGTGAGTCTCCAACACCTCCTCACTGTGATGGAAGGCAAAGTCTTATCTCTTCTCTTTATTCTTCACCCGCGGTCCAGCAGTCCAAATGCAGCGTCTAGGCGAACTGGGACTCCGGTGTTAAAGCCCCTGGCGGACGATGGTAAATCCTGTGGCCATTTAGCCACGCCGGGCGATGTTAGGCCCCGGCTCCGTGTCCTTTAAACCCCGCGGTTCAAGCAGTCCAACCCGCGGTCCAACTGCAGCGTCTAGGCGAACTGGGGCTCCGATGTTAGAGCCCCCGGCAGACGATGGTAAGTCCCGTGGCCGCCAACCCGCGCCGGGCGATGTTAGGCCTCGCTCCGTGTCCTTTAAACCTCGCGATTCCAGCGGGAGAAGTTGCCGTTGCGGGAGCTCCGAAAAGCCGTCTCCCACCAGGGACCTGGAGCTCCCGATGTTCCTGTCCACCGGGCCCGCAGCCGGAGCTTCCGAAACTCCAAAGTCGGGTCGCAGCCGAGCGCCACCACAGCTCTCCCTGCTCCAAAGCCGGCCAGCTCCGCGATGTCAGGTCCCAGGCTCCGCGACTGGAGCCCTCAGGCTAGTCCCGGCCGGAGGCCGCCGCCGGCTCCACAATGTTAGGCCCAACGACATCGAGATCCGACAGGGAAAAAGTCGGGTCCCCGTACAGGGAAGAGATTAACGGTTTCCCCAACATCCCCCCCCTCCACCCCCCACATATACACAGCTAAAAAATAATAAAAACTAAGCTCAAGACATACATTTAACAAGACAAAAATTAAAAAAAAAGACGGACGACTGTAGTTGAGCCGCTGCCGTTAGGCACCGCCACTCCCACTGCGGGTTGGACTGCTTGAACTCCCACGTGCTTGATCAATGGTGTTTTATCATTAATGTTTTATTATTATTAATGTTTAGTGTTTCTGAGTCATTCGTAACTGTCACTGTATGTCATGTTGTTACTTGTGGGCGGAGCACCAAGGCAAATTCCTTGTATGTGAATACTTGGCCAATAAACTTACTTACTTACTTACTTACATTTTGTGTCTCGGTTTAAACAAGCATCTGCAGTTCCTTCCTGCACACAATGACATTGAAGAGGCATTTAGATAGGCACATGGAGTTGCAGGGAATGGAGGGATATGGATCACGTGCTGGCACAGAGGAGATGAGTTCACTTGGCATCTCCCTCCATCCCCTCCCCCTTCCCAGTCCTCCAACCAGTCTTACTGCCTTCAGCAACATTTTATCTCTGTGTAAGAGAGAACTGCAGCTGCTGGTTTAAATCAAAGGTAGACACAAAATGCTGGAGTATCTAAGCGGGTGAGGTAGCATCTCTGGAGAGAAGGAATGGGCGACGTTTCGGATCTTCAATCTGAAGAAGGGTCTCGACCCGAAACGTCACCCATTCCTTCTCTCCAGAGATGCAGCCTGTCCCGCTGAGTTACTCCAGCTTTTTGTGTCTTTCTTTGATTTTGTTCGACATGATCATGTGCCGTTCTATATGCTATGTTCTATAGTCTTCTAATAGGGTCTCCGTTTGTTTGGTCTGTAATGAGCGAATGGTTAGTTTGCAATATGCTTCCTTGGTGATACATCACAATCTTCACAGTGCTCCTAATGTGGCACACCCTTGCCTCTGACCAAGGGGAGTCGGAATGTTCCTTTTCTTACCTCCAGTTCCCTCCCCTTTACTTTCAGTCCAAAGGTTTCCAAGTGGAAATGTCACCCATCCTTTTCCTCCACGATGCAGAGCTGCTGCCTCACAGTGCCAGAGACCCAGGTCAGGTTCAAACCTGACCTCGATCGCTGTCTGTGTGGAGTTTGCACATTCTCCCTGTGACCACGTGGGTTTTCTCCGGGTGCTTCGGTTTCCTCCCACATCCCAAAGACTTGCATATTTGCCCATAGTATGTGATGCGAAAGTGGGACAACATAGAACTAGTGTGAACAGTGTGGTCGGCATGGACTCGATGGGCTGAAGGGTCTGTTTGGATCAATCTGAAGAAGGGTCTCAACCAGAAACATAATGTATCCATGTTCTAATGATGCTGCTTGACCGACTGAGTTACTCCAGCTCTTTGTGTCCATCTTGTGGGAATTCAGGACCCATTCCTGCTACGACAGCAGAGGTGAGAGTGTAACGGTTCACTAATCAATGTGCAAGATAACTCAATGTCTCTGAACCATTAAACTCCGCCATGACTGCTGGAGGTTTTATCTAACTAACTAAACCTTAATTTTGTTTAACTAAAAGTTGTACTGACGATGAAACTACTGGTTTGTTGATCATTAGTGCCCTTCAGAGAAGGAGATAGGTTGCGCAAAGGAACTGCAGATGCTGGTTTACACTGAAGATAGACACAAAGTGCTGGAGTAACTCAGCCAGCATCTCTGGAGAAAAGGAATGGGGGACGTTTCGGGTCGAGACCCTTCCTCAGACTAAGAGTCAGGGGAATTGGAAACTAGAGATATGTTGTCCTTGCTTGATATAGCCCACATGACTCCACACTCACCGATGAGCTTGACTTGAAGCAGTCCGCTCAGTTCAGGGTAATGAGGGATGGGCAATAAATGCCGGCATGTTCACATTCCTTAAATTGAACAAATAAGTGGAAACTATGGTCTACCATGAGGCTATAACATCACGAAATGAGACATTGAACCAAACCTCTGGCTGCCTTCCAAGGTGACTGTAAAAGATCATGTGGAGCTCTGGGGAATGAGAGCTCTCCCTGCCCAGTCTGAAGAAGGGTCTTGACCCGAAACGTCACCCATTCCTTCTCTCCAGAGATGCTGCCTGTCCCGCTGAGTTACTCCAGCCTTTTGTGTCTACCTCCCTACTGAGTGTTTGTGCCTCAAGTAACACCACCCTGGCCACGCTCTCAACTCGATGCTGCCATCGGGAAGAAGTTACACCAGCCTGGAAACTGTGACCTCCAGGTTCAAGAACAGCTAATTCCCTTCAACCATCAGGTTGTTGAACACTCCAAACATTAACCACAACCCTGTCCATTAACCCATCTACAAACCAACCTACTAACCTCCCTTGCATTGGCTCATTTTACACCTCACGCTACCTCGGCAAGGCCAGCAGCATAATCAAGGACGAGTCGCACCCTGGCCACTCCCTCTTCTCCCAACCTAGACTGGATAGACTTGGCTTATACTCACTAGAATTTAGGAGATTGAGAGGGGATCTTATAGAAACGTACAAGATTCTTATGGGGTTGGACAGGCTAGATGCAGGAAGATTGTTCCCGATGTTGGGGAAGTCCAGGACAAGGGGTCACAGCTTAAGGATAAGGGGAAAATCCTTTAAGACCGAGATGAGGAAAAACTTTTTCACACAGAGAGTGGTGAATCTCTGGAACTCTCTGCCACAGAGGGTAGTTGAGGCCAGTTCATTGGCTATATTTAAGAGGGAATTAGATGTGGCCCTTGTGGCTAAAGGGATCAGGGGGTATGGAGAGAAGGCAGGTACGGGATACTGAGTTGGATGATCAGCCATGATCGTATTGAATGGCGGTGCAGGCTCGAAGGGCCGAATGGCCTACTCCTGCACCTAATTTCTATGTATCTATGTATCTATGTATCTCCCTTTGGGCAAAAGTTATAGAAGTGTGAAAACGCGCACCTCCAGATTCAGGGACAGTTTCTTCCCAGCTGTTATTAGGCAACTGAACCATCCTATCAACTAGAGAGCAGGCTTGAGCTGCTATCTATGTCATTGGAGACTCTTGGACTTTAATTGGACTTTACTGGAATTTATCTTGCACTAAACACTATTTATGTTATTCTCTTTATCATGTATCTGTACATTGTGGACAGCTCGACTGTAATCATGTATTGTCTTTCCGCTGACTGGTTAGCACACAACAAAAGCTTTTCACTGTACCTCGGTACACATGACAATAAACTAAACTCAAACAAACTTTGGACTTTGGTTTTGGTGTGAACTATTATGGTTTGGTTTCCAGGTTACTGATCATTGTGAATTAGTCTGAAGAAGGGTCTCGACCTGAAATGTCCATATTCTCCAGCAATGCTGCCTTACCTGCCGAGTTACTCCAGCAATTTGTGTCCTTTACTGATAATTACTAAGTATTATTGATTATTAATTTATTGTATTGTTGGTTAATATTTATGTGAATGTTTATTTATTTGTGTGGTTTTGTGTCAACGGGACCGTAATGTTGCTGCAAGAAAAACGTTTAATTTTTTTTAATTTTTTTTTAATATTTTAATTTTATTAGAAGTAAGTACAATAATGTGGCACCAAGGTGCCTAATATATATTGGCATGTTCCATTACATGTACAGCTTCATATTTTTTTCCTTTAATAATAAAAGAGAGAAAGAGAGAATAGGTAATAAAAAAATAGAAAAACATGTGATGTATTGGTGTGTGAAAAGGAAAAGGGGGGGAAAGAGGGGGAGTAAAAAAAAGAGAGAGAAAGAGAAGTAGTAGAGAGTAAGAGATTGTAGGAGATCGTTATCTATATTCTTGACCATCCTTCACCCAGTCCTGAAACAGTTGGTTTCTACGATTTTGCTGCACCATATGCTTCCAAGAAGTCGATAAATGGAGACCAACTCGTTAAGAATTGGTCTGTTTTGTCTGTTAGGAGGAATCGCATTTCTTCAAGATGTGCGGTGTCCAACATGTTTGAAATCCACATTTTAAGCTGGGTGTATTTTTCCAAAATTTAAGTATACGTTTTTTTGGCGTTATTAACCCATAATTTAAAAATGAATTTTGAAATGTGTTCAGTTTGTTCCCGTCTTCCGTTACTCCAAATATAATCATTTCAGTGTTAGGCTCCATTTTTATCTTGAATAATTTTGTAAATATTTCAAAGATATCGCTCCAGAATTTATGAAGTTTTATGCAGGAAACAAAAGAGTGTGTTATAGTGGCATTTTGAGATAAACATTTATCACAAATGGGGGAAGTATTTGGATAGAATTTATTCAGTCTAGTTTTTGAATAATATAATCCATGTAGAATTTTGAATTGAATTAAGTTATGTCTTACATTAATCGAACATTTGTGTATATATATCAAATGCTTTTCCCATGTTTCTTTCGTGATTTTTATCATTAATTCTCGTTCCCAATCTTCTCTAAGTGCCTCTGTTGATGGTAGTTCTATGTTTAAAATATTATTATATAAATATGATATTAATTTCTGTGAGTCAGCCTTAATATTCATTGCTTCTTCCAGTGTGTCTAAAGTTATAGTTTGATGTCTTTGTATGTATTTCTTCATGAAGTCGCAGATCTGAAGGTATTTAAAATATTGGTTATTTTTCAGCTTAAATTTTAATTGTAATTGTTGGAATGATAACAGATTTCCCATTTCATACATATCGCCGATCCTTTTAAGTCCTATTCTTTCCCATTGGTTATATGTTTTATCTGTAAGAGATGGTTTAAATGAAGGATTATTCACTATTGGCGTTAACAATGATAGGTTTCTTAATTTTAAAATTAATTTTATTTGTTTCCAAATTCTTTGTTCTTTTGATGGTAGATATGACAATTCACACTCTTGACTCTTAACACAGATTATGTGGCCATTATCACTTTGCAGTTCATGAGTATAAATAGGCTATAAAGTTTCCTATATCACACCAGACATTACTTCTTTGTACTTCTTTGTCTGTCTGAAGGTGGTAGGGCGGCACGATGGCTCAGCAGTAGAGTTGCTGTCTCACAGTGCCAGAGACCTGGGTTCGATCCTGTCTCCGGATGCTTGTTTGTCCAGAGTTTGTACATTCTCAAACGTGATCTGCGTGGGTTTTCTCCGAGATCTTCGGTTTCCTCCCACACTCCAAAGACGTACAGGTTTGTAGGTTAATTGGCCTGGTGTAAATGTAAAAATTGTCCTTGTGTGTTAATGTGCAGGAATCGCTGGTCGATTCGGACCCGGTGGGCCGAAGGGCCTGTTTCTGCTCTGTATCTCTCAACTAAACTAAACTTAAGACGTTGACTACGTTGAAGACTACCTCTCTACCATCTTTCCAAATCTTGCCACCACCTTGCAATAGATTGAAGGGAATAGTGGATGGCACATTGGCACAGCTGGTAGAGCTGCCCCTCTCAGCTCCTATGACCCCCATTTACTCTTGGGTCATAGAAACATACAGCGCGGAAACAGGCCATTCGGCCCAACTCGTCCATGCTGACCGAGATGCCGTATCTACTCCCATTTACTCCCATTTGGTCCTCTATATCTTTCTAAGTCTTCACAATAAGGCATTGGAAACTATTGCATCTATTTTTTTAAGCAGAGGGTGGTGGCGGGGACTGGGAATGGTGGCGGAGGCAGATGCGATAATGGCATTTAAAGACTTTTATATTGGCACATGGAAATGCAGGGAATAGTGGGATATGGATCATGTACAGGCAGATGTGATCAGCTTAACTAGGTATCGTGTTCGGCACCAACAATATGGATCAAAGGGCCCGATCTTGTGCTGTACTGTTCTATGTTCTAAGTGCTATGATCTATGTTTTATGTTCAATGTTCTATCCACCCAAGAGAATAAACAAGGGCCTCAGTTTTACATCTCATCCAACGTAAACCCCATCTGACAACCCCACGTGTTCGAGACTGCACAAGAGATTTAGGGGACCAATATCTGGGAGAGAAGTGACCCGACCCAAAACACCACCTCTCCATTCCCCACCACAGATGCTGCCTGACCCGCTGAGTTACTCCAGCACTTAGTGTTTTGCTCAAGATTCCAGCATCTGCAGTTCCTCCCTTCTCCAATACTTGGGCTGCGTGTGTTGGCATTGCCTAAATGGACAATAAACAGGTATGGCTTCAAAGCCGAAACGTGTCTTGGGATGAGATTGCTGAAGAACTCCCCACTTACGGAGATTACTTAGGAATCTATTTATCCATTCACTATTACCGAGGGAATATTTGGGCGAGGGCTGACAGAGACTTTTATCGTTTGTTACTCTGATGCGAAAGATTCAACGTCACCAAGCAAATCCCTTGTGTCCGCGTTGCTAATGTTAGCTTGTGACAGCTTTGCAGATCACAAGACCCAGAGTTCTACGCTGTGCTCAGCAATATGTGGGTGACACAGTGACGCAGCTGGTAGAGCTGCTGCCTTACAGCGACTGAGACCCAGGTTCGATCCTGACCATGGGTGCTGTCTGTACAGAATTTGACTGGGGTGAGGTTTCCTTAGGGGGCGGCACAGTTGGTAGAGCTGGTCAGGCAGCACAGTGGCACAGCGGTAAAGTTGCTGCCTTACAAGGCAATCCTGAACTCGGGTGCTGTCAGTGTGGTGTTTGCACATTAACATAGAAACATTTTGCAGATTGTCTAATGTTGGTCGCTAACCCTTGGGATGACTAATTCAGTGTTCCATAGAAACATAGAAAATAGGTGCAGGAGGAGGCCATTCAGCCCTTCGAGCCAGCACCACCATTCATTGTCATCATGGCTGATTGTCCCCTATCAATAACCCGTGCCTGCCTTCTCCCCATATCCCTTGATTCCACTAGCCCCTAATGTATCTAACTCTCTCTTAAATCCATCCAGTGACTTGACCTCCACTGCCCTCTGTGGCAGGCAATTTCATAAATTCACAACTCTCTGGGTGAAAAAGGTTTTTCTCACCTCAGTCTTAAATGACCTCCCCTTTATTCTAAGACTGTGGCCCCTGGTTCTGGACTCGCCCCACATTCTCCTTGTGACCGCGTGTGTTTCCTCCTACATCGCACAGACGTGTAGGTTTGTAGGTTGATTGGCCTCTGTAAATTCCCCCAAGCCAACCTGGCCAATATTTTCTCAGATTCCCCAGTGCTCATATACCTTTGTATGTTCCCAATACTCAATCACACCTTTCTGTAACGTGACCAAAATTGTACACCACCAAACTAATGTAGTGAAGAGTTCTGATGTAGTTGCACCTGCTCCTTGACTAATGAACATCATTCCATGTGCCTTCAAACAGCCTTTAAGGGTGGCCCAGTGGTAAAGTTGCTGCCTTACAGCGCCAGAGACCCTGGATCGATCCTGACTACGGGTGCTGTCTGTACGGAGTTTGTACATTCTCCCTGTGACCCAGTGCGTTATTTCCAGGTGCTCTGGTTTTCTCCCATACAGCGTTAAGACGTGCAGGTTTGTCGGCTAATTGGCTTCTGTAAATTGCTCCTGGCATGCAGGATACCAAAGTGGGATAGCGTAGAACTAGAGAACAGGTGATTGATGGTCGGCGAGGACTCGGTGGGCCGAAGGGCCAGTTTCCAAGCTGTACCTCTAAACTAAGCTAAACTAAACTATCAAATAAACCTCCATTCACCTTGGATTAATTTACACGTAAGCAATCAGAGATGCAGCTCCCAATCCCAGGAATATTGACCAGTGGACGAGGGAATGGATAGGAAAGGTTTGGAGGGAAATGGGCCAAATTGGACTAGTTTAGATGGGCGCCTTGGTCAGCACAGACTAGTTGGGCCGAAGGGCCTGTTTCCATGCTGAATGACGATGCGTGTTTCACTTGTAGCAAGGCGCCATCAAGTGGCCACAACGTTTAACTCTCAGTCTGGAAGCCAACCGGAGATGGACATCTTGGGTCACTCTTCTGGGGGGATTTACAATCAACATGTGTGCTCCAGTTTGCTTTTCATGACCCCATCCGTTTATCTCCTGGGATGTTGAAATTGTGATCTGCTTTCAAGTCTGGCCATATCTCTGGGTGACGCCTTGCTTCCCACCAAAGGGCCATGGGCTAAGCAGGTAACGTTCAGTTTAGTTTATTGTCACGTGTACCGAGGTACAGTGAAATGCTCTTTTTTACACGCTGTCCAGTCAGCGGAAAGACAACACATGATTACAATCTAGCCATTTACAGTGTGTAGATACATGATAAGGGACTAACGCAGTGGAAAGGAAGGACATTAGCTTGGAGGATGTGGAATCGGTATGGGTAGAGCTACGAAACACTAAGGGGCAGAAAACGCTGGTGGGTGTTGTGTACAGGCCACCTAGCAGTAGTAGTGAAGTTGGGGATGGCATCAAACAGGAAATTAGAAATGCGTGCAACAAAGGCAAAACAGTTATAATGGGTGACTTCAATCTACATATAGATTGGGTGAATCAAATTGGCAGGGGTGCTGAGGAAGAGGATTTCTTGGAATGTACGAGGGATAGTTATCTAAACCAACATGTAGAGGAACCAACGAGAGAGCAGGCTATTCTAGACTGGGTATTGAGTAATGAGGAAGGGTTAGTTAGCAGACTTGTTGTGCGTGCCCCGTTGGGCAAGAGTGATCATAATATGGTTGAGTTCTTCATTAGGATGGAGAGTGACATTGTTAATTCAGAAACAACGGTTCTGAACTTAAAGAAAGGTAACTTTGAGGGTATGAGACGTGAATTGGCCAAGATTGACTGGCAATTAGTTCTAAAAGGGTTGACGGTGGATATGTAATGGAAGGCATTTAAAGACTGCATGGATGAACTACAAAAATTGTTCATCCCAGTTTGGCAAAAGAATAAATCAGGGAAGGTAGTGCATCCGTGGATAACAAGGGAAATCAGGGATAGTATCAAAGCAAAAGATGATGCGTACAAATTAGCCAGAAAAAGCAGCATACCAGAGGACTGGGAGAAATTCAGAGACCTGCAGAGGAGGACAAAGGGCTTAATTAGGAAAGGGGAAATAGATTATGAAAGGAAACTGGCAGGGAACATAAAAACTGACTGCAAACGTTTTTATAGATATGTGAAGAGAAAGAGATTAGTTAAAACAAATGTAGGTCCCTTGCAGTCAGAAACAGGTGAATTGATCATGGGGAACAAGGTTATGGAGGACCAATTGAATAACTACTTTGGTTCCGTCTTCACTAAGGAAGACATAAATAATCTGCCGGAAATAGCAGGGGGCCGCGGGTCAAAGGAGATGGAGGAACTGAGTGAAATCCAGGTTAGTCGGGAAGTGGTGTTGGGTAAATTGAATGGATTAAAGGCCGATAAATCACCAGGGCCAGATAGGCTGCATCCCAGAGTACTTAAGGAAGTAGCTCCAGAAATAGTGGATGCATTGGTGATAATTTTTCAAAACTCTTTAGATTCTGGAGTAGTTCCTGAGGATTGGAGTGTAGCAAACGTAACCCCACTTTTTAAGAAGGGAGGGAGAGAGAAAACGGGGAATTACAGACCAGTTAGTCTAACATCGGTAGTGGGGAAACTGCTAGAGTCAGTTATTAAAGATGGGATAGCAGCACATTTGGAAAGTGGTGAAATCATTGGACAAAGTCAGCATGGATTTACGAAAGGTAAATCGTGTCTGACGAATCTTATAGAATTTTTCGAGGATGTAACTAGTAGAGTGGATAGGGGAGAACCAGTGGATGTGTTGTATCTGGACTTTCAGAAGGCGACAAGGTACCACATAAGAGATTAGGATACAAACTTAAATCACACGGTATTGGGGGTTCAGTATTGATGTGGATAGAGAACTGGCTGGCAAACAGGAAGCAAAGAGTAGGAGTAAACGGGTCCTTTTCACAATGGCAGGCAGTGACTAGTGGGGTACCGCAAGGCTCAGTGCTGGGACCCCAGCTATTTACAATTTATATTAATGATCTGGACGAGGGAATTGAAAGCAACATCTCCAAGTTTGCGGATGACACTAAGCTGGGGGCCAGTGTTAGCTGTGAGGAGGATGCTAGGAGACTGCAAGGTGACTTGGATAGGCTGGGTGAGTGGGCAAATATTTGGCAGATGCAGTATAATGTGGATAAATGTGAGGTTATCCACTTTGGTGCAAAAACGGGAAGGCAGACTATTATCTAAATGGTGGCCGATTAGGAAATGGGAGATGCAGCGAGACCTGGGTGTCATGTACAACCAGTCATTGAAAGTAGGCATGCAGGTGCAGCAGGCAGTGAAGAAAGCGAATGGTATGTTGGCCTTCATAGCAAGAGGATTTGAGTATAGGAGCAGGGAGGTTCTACTGCAGTTGTACAGGGTCTTGGTGAGACCCACACCTGGAGTATTGCGTACAGTTTTGGTCTCCAAATCTGAGGAAGGACATTATAGCCATAGAGGGAGTGCAGAGAAGGTTCACCAGACTGATTCCTGGGATGTCAGGACTTTCATATGAAGAAAGACTGGATAGACTTGGCTTATACTCGCTAGAATTTAGAGATTGAGGAGGGGATCTTATAGAAAACGTACAAAATTCTTATGGGATTGGACAGGCTAGATGCAGGAAGATTGTTCCCGATGTTGGGGAAGTCCAGGACAAGGGGTCACAGCTTAAGGATAAGGGGGAAATCCTTTAAGACCGAGATGAGGAAAAACTTTTTCACACAGAGAGTGGTGAATCTCTGGAACTCTCTGCCACAGAGGGTAGTTGAGGCCAGTTCATTGGCTATATTTAAGAGGGAGTTAGATGTGGCCCTTGTGGCTAAAGGGATCAGAGGGTATGGAGAGATGGCAGGTACGGGATACTGAGTTGGATGATCAGCCATGATCATATTGAATGGCGGTGCAGGCTCGAAGGGCCGAATGGCCTACTCCTGCACCTATTTTCTATGTATCTATGTATCTATGTTTAGTGCAAGGTAAAAGCCAGTAAAATCCGATCAAGGATAGTCCGAAGGTCACCAAAGAGGTAGATAGTGGTTCAGCACTGCTCTCTAGTTGTGGTAGGATGATTCAGTTGTTTGATAACAGCTGGGAATCTGGATTTGTGCATTTTCACACTTCTGTAACTTTTGCCCGAAGGGAGAGGGGAGAAGAGGGAGTGGCCAGGGTGCGACTAGTCCTCGATTATGCTGCTGGCCTTGCCGAGGCCTAGTAACGTTATCATTATGGCAAGGCTAAGACAAACACTGACTCATTGCGAGACTCTGGCATCACTGACTTAGGAGATTGTGAGCTTACGTCTCCATCCAAGGCCACAACACTTAGGCCATCACTCCCATGGCAAGATACACTATTCATCACGTTAACTCTTGGGTGTGAAGTTAAATGGCACAATGGCACAGCAGTAGAGTTGCTGCCTTACAGCCCCGAATACCAAGGTTCGATCCTGACTACGGGTGCTGTCTGTGTGGAGTTTGCACGTTCTCCCTGTACAAATCCAGGCCCCTTCCTAACTGCGTGGGTTTTTCTCCGGGTGCTTCGGTTTTCCTCCCCACAGTCCAAAGATGTGCAGGTTTGTAGGTTAATTGGCTTCTGTAAATTGCCCCTAGTGTGTAGGATGCAATTTTACCAAAGCAAATTGACCTGCAAACCTGTCCGTCTTTGGAGTGTTGGAGGAAACCGGAACACCCGGAGAAAACCCACGTAGGTCACAGGGAGAATGTACAAACTTTGGGCAGACAGCACCCGTAGTGAGGATCGAACCCTGGTCTCTTGCGCTGTAAGGCAGCAACTCTACCGCTGCCCCCCAGAAAATACTGTGTGGTTTGGATGCATAGAAATGCCAATAGCATTTGGTATTTGATATTCCATGTCTAAAATTGGTGTGGTGCTTAAAATCCTTGTATTATGCAAGAGAATCTCTTGTCTAAAGCCATAGGAGGTAGCGATGATTATGCTACTGTTGGTCTACGGCTTAGAGACGCACTGTATGCCACGGATTTGGTCGACCACAGTAAAAGGATTAGATTGCAAATCATTTTTGCTTGTCACATCCCGAGTGTTCCTGGAGTGAGCTGAATGACTCCCATCTCATCCGTGTCATACCATATGACATACTGGGATGGAGAGTTGCATTAAATAGGTGAAAGTTATCTTTTATTGATGAGGGGAGGCGCGTGCAGGAAGATTTTCAATAAGATGGTTCAGTTTAGGCAGCTTTGCTCACAGGAGCAGTCAGTTTGATTATCAGGAAGAACTGAGATACATCAACTCCACCAGATCAATATTATACAGGGAAGATTGGTCGGCACGGTGGCGCAGTGGCAGAATTGCTGCCTTACAGCGCCAGAGTCCCGGGTTCGATCCTGACTACGGGTGCAGTCTGTACGGAATCTGTACGTTCTCCCCGTGACCTGCGGGAGCCAGATTTATATATTTCGATATACAAACAAACATCAAGATTGCAAAGACAAAAATAATGCCCCCACGTTTATGTAGCTCGGAGCTTGTTTCGAGGTTTTAGTGTTTAATAGCCTGACAGTTGTAGGGAAGCAGCTGTTCCTGAACCTGGGACGTTGCAGTTTTCAGGCTCCTCCGACCGCCGGCCTGCGGCCTACACCATCTTGAAGCCGCGGTCTCCGGTAGGGAAGCACTGATTCAGGACTTACCTTGTCTGAACATCTGGCCACCCGCAGCGGCGACTGCGGAGGGATGTGGTCCTGACCACGGGGGAAAATGGAGGAGGACTGACTAAACGTTGTGCCTTCCACCACAGTGATGATTGCTGTGGTGGATGTTTCTGTTACATTTTTATTGTGTATAGTGTGTTCTTTTTTTTATTGTACCGCTGCTGGCAAATTCATTTCACTGCACTTCATTGTGTACGTGACGAATAAAACTGACTTGACTTGACTGTACCTTCTTCCCGAAAGCAGGAGTGAAATGAGAGCGTGGCCAGGGAGGTTTGGGTCTCTGATGATGAACAACTTAAGAAGCCCAGGACTTTATTTCAGTAAGGAGTTTATAAGCCCTGTAGTGCAATATCAAAACAATGCGCTGCTTTATTTGAACTCAGGTAAGGAAAGGTCAGCTTGTGCAGTGCAGACACAGAGAGGGGCCGAGATGTCTTCGGTCCAGAAGGTGGTGATCTGTTTAGACTGGGATGCTGGTGGGGCTCACACCTGGTGGATCACTTCTGCCCTCTGCTGGGCTAGTTATGATAATGCAATGCATTGGTTGCTGATGCTCCAGGACTTGACAGGAATTAACCTGGAACAGAAAGACTCAGGGAAGGCGTTAAATAATCGGACCTCCCTTCAAGACCTTCATCGCGTCGTTATTCTTCATCGGTCCAAACAGGACTGGAAATGGGAAAAATAGAATTGAATTGCAATAAACCTTGCAGAATCTGGACATAAAAGCAGAAACATGTTGGATATGTTTCTACACGGATGCTGTCTGACCTTTTCGCCATTTTCTATTTGTATTATGGTGGGAAGAATGTAAGTCTGGTTGACATTAAGTTAGAGTCATGAAATCTAAAGAGGACTCTTTCTGTCATAGAAGTAGAGAAAGACAGAAAACAAAAGAAGGCCGCTCAGCCCATCAAGCCCATGCTAGCCGTAAGCGGACTTTAGGCTAACGCCATCTCTCAGCACTTAATCCTAAGGTTAGGGCTGTCTGAGTCATTTTAAACATGGGAAGTGTTTTTGCCTCCACCAGCCTCTCGAGTAGTGAGTTCCAGATTCACACGGAATGGGCTAATTCTACTCCTATAACTTATGAACTTATCAACACTGACACTTATGAACACTCACTCGTCACTGGAAACATTTTCCCTTGACCCTCTCCCCCAATCCTTCCACTAATTTCCTTAATTCTAAAGGTCCTCGTTATTGTCATCTCTGCCAAGAAAGTAAGTCTTTCGTCCCTCCATCTGTTCAATAATTTCAGATAAACTAGTTACATCTCTACTCGGTCACCAGAGGAACAACCCCATCCTAACCGGGTTCTCCTAAAAGCTTACCCTCTCTAACCCGAGGTGAGGATCGAACCCAGGTCTCTGTGGTAGTGAGGCACCAGCTCCACCAGCTGTACCACTGTGCCACTGCGTCATTCTATCACTCATTCAGGCTGGTAGAGTTGCTGCCTCACCGCGCCAAAGACCCTGCTTCCATTATGACCTTGGGTTTTGTCCGCATGGTGCTTGCACGTTCTCCCTGTGACCGCGTGGGTTTCCTCCAGGTGCTCTGGTTTCCTCTCACATCCCAAAGACATGCAGGCTTTGTAGATTCATTGGCCTCTGCAAATTGCCGCTAGTGTGCAGGGAGTGAATGAGAAAGTGCGATTTCACAGAACAAGGCGGTACGGTGGCGCAGCGGTAGAGTTGCTGCCTTAAGCCCCTGTCCCACTTAGGAGACCTAAACAGCAACCTCTGGTGACCTTGCCCGCCACCCAAAAAAAAAATCATGGTCGAGGTGACCTGCAACCTCCTACCACCTCTCACGCATATGTTGAAAACCTTCCTCCACTCTGAAGAAAACTGGCTTCGACTAGACCTGCGACTAAAAAATTATCGATTTATAAAACGGCAACCTATTTTTATTCGAGGCCAGTTTTAATCATGATGAAAAAATAGCAGCAACCTAGATGAAGCCTCGACAACGTAGAAACCACTTTTGACCATTAGGGAGAGTGACCAAAACCTCCTGTGACCTCATGGAAGCCTTGGGTGGTGGGCAAGGTCACCAGAGGTTGCTGTTTAGGTCCCCTAAGTGGGACAGGGGCTTAACTCAGCGGGACAGGCAGCATCGGAGACCCGGGTTCGATCCCGACTACGAGTGCTGTCTGTACGGAGTTTGTACATTCTCCCTGTGACCGCGTGGGTTTTCTCCGAGATCTTCGGTTTCCTCCCACACTCCAAAGACGTACAGGTTTGTAGGTTAATTGGCTTGGTGTATGTTTAAAATTGTCCCTGGTGTGTGTTAATGTGCGGGATCCGGATCGCTGGGCCGAAGGGCCTGTTTCCGCGCTTTACCTCTGAGCAAACTAAACTAAAACTAAACAAGTTATGAATGGGTGGAAATCCCATTCATACGAGGATGAAAGGATATCCGTGCTAAATCATGAAACCAAACATTACTGACCTGTCATCCTCCTTTCTTTATTTGCAGAGCATCTGCCCTCATGGCACATTTCACATCAATTGCTTCCTCTCCTATGTCCTTTACGCATTAGATCAGTTGACTTGAGGATGCTCAGAGTGACACATTAAATAAAACATTCCCCCAGTTCTCAGTGCCAACGTTATAATTCCATTGGCAGAGAGTAATTGCTCTGCCCTTTTGAGATGGATTGGCACATGGGACAGTGTGATCAATAGTCTCCAGAAATGCTGCCTGACCATCAGAGTTGCACCAGAACTTTGTGTCCTTTTTTGTTTGTAAACCAGCATCTGCAGTTCCGTGTTTATCTGAAGTCGTTTAGTTTAGAGATACAGTGTGGAAACACGCCCTTCGGACAGCGATCCCTGCACTTTAACACTATCCTACACACACACGGGACATTTTCACACATACACCAAGCCAATTAATCTACAAACCTGTATGTCTTTGGAGTGTGGGAGGAAACCGAAGATCTCGGAGAAAAGCCACGGGATCACGGGGAGAATGTACAAACTCCATACAGACAACTCCCTTAGTCGGGATCGAACCAGTGTTCCTTGCACTGTAAGCGCTGTAAGGCAGCAACTCTACCGTTGCGCCACCGTGCTGCCCTATAGTGACCCCCAATGCAACAGATGAGAAGTAGTGGATGGTGGAAGTAGTATTGGAAGTAGCACAGACAAGGTAGACAGTCAGAACCTTTTCCTGCACATCTCCTTTAAACTTTGCCCCCTCAGGCTGTAGAAAGATGCTCAGCTGGTGAATTGGGCAGAGCAATGGCAGATGGAATTTAATTATGATAAGTACAAAAACACGATACATTTTGGGAGGTCAAATAAAGAGATAGGACCTCAGGAATATCGAGGAACAAAACGACCTTCATGTAAATTCCAATAATTCACGAAGATATGTATAATTAAATAGGGTGGAAAAGAAAGCATACAGGATGCTAACCTTCATTATCCAGGGCATGGAATATAAGAACAGGGCAGTTATGTACGACATTATGAAACATTGGTGAGGCCACATCTGGAACATTATGTTCATGTTTAATTAGATACAGAACATGCACAGTTTGGTTGCTCTGGAGAGAGTGGAGAGGAGACACATCCAGTTGTGGCTTGGGTGAACTGCCTCTATCATAAAGTAAAATGGGATCAACTGGGTTTCCTTTACGTATAATGGGGGGAGCATTGACAATAGACAATAGACAATAGACAATAGGTGCAGAAGTAGGCCATTCGTCTCTTCGAGCCAGCTCCGCCATTCAATGTGATCATGGCTGATCATCCCCATTCAGTACCCCGTTCCTGCCTTCTCCCTATATCCCCTGACCGCTATCTTTAAGAGCCCTATCTAGCTCTCTCTTGATCTGATTGAAGGGTACAAAATGGAGGGGCGTTGATACCATAGACTAATCTCCACAGCAGGGCTGTGTATAACCAGAGGCAATTGTTTAAGGTAAGGAGTAAAAAAGAGTAAGGAGCAGATCTAAGAAACAAATTTGGAGTTTGGAATCAATGAAATGGTGGCGAGATAGTTCTCACAACATTAAGAAGCATCTAATCGAGTGCGTGGATCACTGAGGCAGAGATGACTACAGATAAAGCACTGGTAAATGGGATTAGTGAAGAAAGATACTTGGTGGGCATGGATGGGGTGGGCTGAAGATTCTATGACTCTGAATGTATGTTTGTGGCGGCACAGTGGTATAGCAGTAGAGTTGCTGCCTCACAGCGCCAGAGACCCGTGTTCGATCCTAACTACAGGTGCTGTCTGTATGGAGTTTGTACATTTTCACTGTGACTGCATGGGTTTTCTCCGGATGCTCCGGTTTCCTCCCACACCCCCCAAAGACATACAGGTTTATAGATTAATTGGCTTTGGTAAAATTGTGTAGTGTCCCTGGTGTGTAGGATAGTGCTAGTGTGTGGGCTGATCGCTGGCCGTCGCAGGCACGGTGGGCTAAAGGGCCTATTTCCATGCAGCAGCTCTAAAGTAAAGGCTAAAGGATGGACACCAGCCTGTTTCAGCACCACGGATAGATACCAGTCTGTTCCAGCACCACGGACAGCTCCATGCAATCTCCTGCTTACCCACGACAATTAAACAGACAGCTCCAAGTACATTTTGTGTACCTTCCATTTTCCAGCATCTGCAGTTCCTTCTTTAACAGCTCCAAGTAAAGGGCCTGTCCCACTTTCATGACCTAATTCACAACCTTTTTTACTCGTGGACATTTTTCATCAGGCTAGAAAAAACGCCCCGACCTCCTTGATGCCACGAGTACCTACGACTAGCATCACGACCTGCCTACGACCCACCTACGACCTCGTGACGACCATGCTGCGAGTATGAGTCAAGGGCAAACTCGGCAGAGGTCCTGAATTAGGTCGTGAAAGTGGGACAGGCCCTTTAGTTTAGGTTAGAGAGATACAGCGTGGAAACAGGCCCTTCGGCCCAACAAGTCCACCTACACCAGCGATCACCCATACACTACTATCCTGCACACTTGTGAAAGTGGGACAGGCCCGTAAGTGCCGTCCACATTTTCCCAATACCATTTCCCCAAACTCTGATGCATGGTGATTGAGTGCTTTAATCCTGCCCCTCTTTTCATAGATGTTGCCTGACCTACTGATCTTTTTTTCCCATATTTAGTTTTACAAGCCATCCATCCACCACCCTTTTTTCACACAAAGGGCAGTGGGTGTATGGAACAAGCTGCCAGATGAGGTGGTTGAGGCTGGGGCTATCCCAATGTTTAAGAAACATTTAGACAGGTACATGGACAGAACAGGTTTGGAGGGACATGGACCAAGCGCAGGCAAGTGGGAGCAGTGTAGTTGTGACATGTTGGCCGGTTGTAGCATTTCTGGAGAGAAGGAATGGATGACATGTTGGGTCAAGACCCTTCTTCAAACCCTTCTTAAACCAGTATCTGCAGTTCCTTCCTACACAGGGAAAATAAAGGCATCAATATATCTGGCAGGAAGGTGCTTAGATCAGTCAAGACATTGTTACCTGGAGGAGCAAGCGTGGAGAGAGCTTTACCCATTTCATATGTACTTTTTCAGTTGGCATTGGGTACAATGTCAACGTCAAGCAGTTAAATGTTGTGGCCACTTGGTGGCGCCACTCTACAAGTGAAACAGCCAGAGTCATACAGCATGGAAACAGGGGAAGGGTCTTGACCCGAAATGTCACCCATTCCTTCACTCCAGAGATGCTGCCTGTCCCACTGATATACTCCAGCTTTTTGTGTCTATCAGGAAACCGGAGATCCTGGAGAAAACTCACGCAGGTCACGGGGAGAACGTACAATCTCCATACAGACAGCACCTGCACTCAGGATCGAACCCGGGTCTCTGGCTCTGTAAGGCAGCCCACGATCTCCTGATTCACTCTCTGATCTTGCTCCCTTCAGTTGGTTGAATCTCCAGGAAGATAGTCCTTCCTTCTCCACTAGAGATAAGCAAAGTCTATCTGTCTCCCATACCCATTACTCAACCATGAGTTGGCCTGACCCTCCCCACTAGTGCAGCAATCATTAATCCCCACATTCAATCACTTCTTGTGTTTACTGCAGATGATGCATGAAGCGCTTTAATGTTAATCTTGGCACTCTGCCTAATTTCACAACACCAGCCATTAGGGAGGCAGATTGCTTGGAAGAGAGGATTGTCATTTTGATTATGGAGAACTGCAAGCAATACAATCATCTCTATCTTAATCGGGGAGCAAGTGGAAAATACATGGAGCTGAAGTTTGATTGAATATTGGCATCAACTTTGCAGTACAAGGCATGGAGAACGCAAGTGTGGTTATATTTACAAGTCAGCTGCAGCTATGGGAACGTTTGATGAGACGTTTCAAGGCTTCTGTCTCTGTCCCTGGACTACTCATTAAGAAAGGAAGGGGGAAAGGTTATATATCTTAGAGAAAACAAAATTCTATACAGTTGAACAGAGGGAATTTTTCTCTCGCAATTCGGGGGTGGCACTAGGCCAGAGACCCGGGTTTGAACCTGACCTCGGGTGCTGCCTGTACGGAGTTTTGCATGCTCTCCCTGTGACCGCGTGGGTACCCCCGGTTTTCTCCCACATCACAAAGACGTGTGGCTCCTCTGTTTCACCACCTGTAGCAATGTTATTTTATAAATTCCATTTTAAGAGAATTTGTACACATGATCAAAAGAACATACGGCTAACAAACTGGCCATTTGGCCCATCCGTATATTGGAGTAGCTCTGCTCCTTTGATCCACTCAACAATCCAAAATACCAAAGAGCTACTTTGAAGAGCAGGACATCTCCCTATGTGCCACAGTGCCTAGGTATCTGTTTTGCATACACCATAGACTTCAGGCTTTTTTTCCCCATATATATATATATATTTATTTATTGAACTTCTCTTGTTTATTATCTGATAGAAACATAGAAAATAGGAGTAGGAGGAGGCCATTCGGCCCTTCAAGCCAGCACCGCCATTCGTTGTGATCATGGCTGATCGTCCCCAATCAATAACCCGTGCCTGCCTTCTCCCCATATCCCTTGACTCCACTAGCCCCTAGAGCTCTATCCAACTCTCTCTTAAATCCATCCAGTGATTTGGCCTCCACTGCCCTCTGTGGCTGGGAATTCCATAAATTCACAACTCTCTGGGTGAAAATTTTTTTTGAGTCTTAAATGGCCTCCTCTTTATTCTAAGACTGTGGCCCCTGGTTCTGGACTCGCCCAACATTGGGAACATTTTTCCAGACTCTAGCTTGTCCAGTCCTTTTATAATTTTATATGTTTCTATAAGATCCCCCTCATCCTTCTAAACTCCTGTGAATACAAGCCTAGCCTTTTCAATCTTTCCTCATATGATCTATGTGTATTGTGTTTACAGACCAGTTGCACTGCTGCAAGTTAAGGGCCTGTCCCACGGGCATGCGACTCCATGCGGCAAGCGCGACCTAACCGGAAGCGGGGCCGCGCGGAGGTCGAGTGATCCCCGTACAGGGTCGGTCCCACCAGCATGCGGCTGCATGCGGCAAGCGCTACCAGATCGGGAGTGGGGGCCGTGCGGAGGTCGAGTGACGTCAAGACGGTGCGTACGGCGTCGAGGCGGTGCGTGCGGCCTCCATGCGGCAGCGGACCGGCAGGCCGTTGCTGCGCGGAATTTTTGAACAGTGTCAGTTTTTCGGATCCCCGCGCGATGTCGGGACCAGCTCCGCACAACTCCATACGGCTCCGGCGATCGACGTGGGACTGGCCCCGCGACCTCCGCGCGGCCCCAGCACGGCCGCCGCTTCCGGTTAGGTCGCGCTTGCCGCATGGAGTCACATGCCCGTGGGACAGGCCCTTAAGTGTTTCATTGCTCCATCTTTGCTACACATGACAATTAAACGCTCTTGACCACTCATGTCCATACATGATAGGAGCAGAACTAGGCCATTTGGCCCATCAAGTCTCCTCCACCATTCAATATCTCCCTCTCAACCCCATTCTCCCGCCTTCTCCCCACAACCCCGTGACGCATGCACTAGTCAAACCCTTGACGCTCTGGACAACGTGTGTCCCACCGTGAGTCTCAGTGTGTGCAGGAGAAAGAAAACGAAGACGCGTGTTGGTCATGGATACTGGAAACGACATCCACAGGGCTCGAATGTGAAGTAATCTCTTCAATCTAGCCTTTGGACCCAAGGTAAAGACTCTGTTAGCGGCTGTCTCAGCGAGTGACCGACAGCAGGGCAGCATGAATGGAATGGTAATGACATTTTTCATTAGCAGAGATGCTGTTTCCTGGGCACGGAATGATGTGCTGGGAAATGATGTAGTTATATTGATTTTTATTTCACAGCACTGACTCACATTCCCGAGCTGGGTCCATTCTCTGATTAAATCACCTTCGTGGCTGTCACGTTATAGAGAGCGAATGTTCGCAAATTAAATTGATGATTTTAACTCTTACCTGTCTCTGCGACCCCAGCCCGAAACCCCCCCCCCAGTGGGTCTTGCACAATCTGGGAAAAAGGAGTAGGTGACATTTCGGGTTGAGACCTTTCTTCAGACTGTTCAACTTTAGTTTAGTTTAGAGATAGAGTGTGGAAGCTGGCCCTTCGGCCCACCGGGTCCATGCCGAGCATCGATCGCACGTTCAAACTAGTTCTATGTTATTCCACTTTCACATCCACACTAGGGGCAATTTGCTGAGGCCCATTAACCAACAAACCCGCACGGCTTTGTGTGTGGGAGGAAAGCGGAGCATTCGGAGGAAACTCAAGTGGTGACAGGGAGTGCGTGCAAACTCCACACGGACAGCACCCGAGTCCAGGATTGAACCCGGGTCTCTGGTGCTGTGAGGCAGCGACTCTACCCGCTGTGCCACTCCGCTGCCCTAGGTCCGTGGACCATTGACAAGACACCTGATCACAGTGATCTGCCCTCTGCAAATTGCCCCTGGTGTGCAGGGAGTGGATGTGAATGTGGACTCGTGGGCCGAAGGGCCTGTTTCCACGCTGTATCTCAAAATAAAATACCCGCTATTATTCCAGCATTTTGTGTCTAAACTTGAACGATGGTGGCTCAGGAGATCAGGGAGTAAATTTGATTACCATGAGGCCACACTGACCCTTGATGCCCACGAGCTCACTCTGATCATGAATCACTGCTGAATTTCAAGGGAGTTTCGGGCTGGAGTCACAGAGACAGGCAAGAGTTAAAATCATCAATTTAATGGTCCTGTTGGGATCCCAGTGCCTCTGCTCCAGGTGAGTAAACAGGAGCAGAAACTCTGGAATGTCTGCTCCACTCTACAGTACCAAGGAAGGGTGCCTGGTGGAGCTGCCTCCTCATAGCACCAGACACCAGGTTCGATCCTGATCTCAGCTAAATAGAGATAAATTATTTTCTCTTGTTGGAGAATCTCATAGGAGGGAAATAATAACATCTTGATCATTACAGCTCAGGAACAGGCCCTTCGGCCCTCAATGAATATATCTGTCTGAACTTTAAAGCCAATACTTCCTGATATGGTTAAACAAAATCTCCACTTACAAAGGGTAATAGAAATGTAGAAATTCTTCTCAATCAGATTGTGGAATGAGTGGTTGCCAATTTAAGGAGGAGGACTCCTTTTTTTTTTTTTTTTAATATTTTAATTTTATTAGAAGTAAGTACAATTGTATACAATCATATTTTCATAATACCTTTTATGTACAGCTTCTTATTTTTAAAAAAATTTGAAATAAAGAAGAAAAAGAAAAAAGTTAGGTAATGAAAAATAGAAAAATGTGAGATATATAGTGTGTGAAAAAGAAAAATAAAGAGAATAAAAGAAGAGAAGAGAAGAAAAGAAAATAGAAGGAGATCATTTATAATCTTGACCATCCGCAGTCACGGATTAGCTTTTACACCTGTTTTGCACCATATGTTTCCAAAAAGACGACAAATGGAGACCAACTCGTTATGAATTGGTCAAATTTATCTATTAGGAGGAATCGCATTTCCTCAAGATGTGCGGTATCCAACATACTTGCAATCCACATTTTGAAGGAGGAGGACTCCTGAAACATATAAGATTGTTAAGGGCTTGGACACGCTAGAGGCAGGAAACATGTTGGGGGAGTCCAGAACCAGGGGCCACAGTTTAAGAATAAGGAGTAAGCCATTTAGAACGGAGACGAGGAAACACTTTTTCTCACAGAGAGTGGTGAGTCTGTGGAATTCTCTGCCTCAGAGGGCGGTGGAGGCAGGTTCTCTGGATGCTTTCAAGAGAGAGCTAGATAGGGCTCTTAAAGATAGCGGAGTCAGGGGATATGGGGAGAAGGCAGGAACGGGGTACTGATTGGGGATGATCAGCCATGATCACATTGATTGGCAGTGCTGGCTCGAAGGGCCAAATGGCCTACTCCTGCACCTGTTGTCTCTTGACTCTTAAACACCACTATCATATCTACTGGCACCTCCAGCCCCAGCAGCATGTTCCAGGCACCCACCACCCTCTGTATAAATGTAAGCTTGCCCCACACATCTCCTTTAAACTTGGCCACTCGCAGGGCAGCATAGTGGGGCAGCGGTAGATCTGCTGCCTCATGGCGCCAGAGTCCCGGGTTCAACCTGACTACGGGCGCTGTCTGTACGGAGTTTGTACATTCTCCTCATGGACTGCGTGGGTTTCCTCAGAGATCACAAGTCTGAAGAAGGGTCTCGACCAAAAACGTCACCCATTGTTCTATCCAGAGACGCTCCCTGTCCCGTTGAGTTACTCTGGCATTTTGTGTCTATCTTCGGTGTAAAGCAGCATCTGCAGTTCCTTCCTGGTGGAGGTACTAATGTTATACAACAATGGTTCATAGATTATGTATGTACTTAATCTATGAACCACTGTTGTATAACGTTAGTACCTCCACCAATGTAAAGCACTTTGGTCAACGAGAGTTGTTTTTTAAATGTGCTATAGAAATAAAAGTGACTTGACTTGACTTGGCTTCCTACAACCTATCACTGAAGCATCCTGGATTAATTGCACCCGCTGATGCTAATTTAAGTCGTTCACACAACAGTTCTTGGTAACTCCCTCCAGCTCGTTCTCTCAGTTACGTCATCGGTGTTTGCTGTTTAACTAAAAATATTCACGCAAACTAAAACATTTAAAAAAAAACATGTCAAAGTTAATCTTTATGTTCCCTGACAAAATGCTGTGATTTGTACCTTGAGTCAATGTTCCACTTGACAGATGGGGTGGCAGGAACAATGACAACAGGTGTCACTTACAGCGAAGACACCCCCTCAGTAATTATGTTTCATTTATACAGTACTTTTATGATGGTGAAATATTCCTAGGTGTCTCACAGGAGAGGAGTCAGACACACTTTTTGATCAAAAAAGAACACAAAGTGTTGGATTTACTCAGCGGGCCAGGCAGCATCTGCGGAGAACATGAAGGGGAAAAGATTTAATAGGGATCTGAGGGGTACCGCTTTCACACAAAGGGTGGTGGGTGTATGGAACAAGCGGGTGTGTGGAACAGAGGAGGTAGTTGAGGCTGGGACTATCCCAATGTTTAAGAAACAGTTAGGCAGGTACACGGATAGGACAAGTTTGGAGGGATATGGACTGAACGCAGGCAGGTGGGACTAGTGTAGCTGGGACAAGTTGGCCGGTGTGGGCGTGTTGGGCCAAATGTTCCACACTGTATCACTCTATGACTATAAGAAAATGGGTAGGTGAGGTGTGTAGGGAGGAACTGCAGATGCTGGTTTAGAAGATAGACATAAAACGACCTTGACCTGAAACGTCACTGATTCCTTTTCTCCAGAGATGCTGCCTGGCCCACTGTGTTACTCCAGCTTTTTGTATCTTTTTTTTTTAAAGATACAGTGCCGAAAACAGGCCCTTCGGCCCCACGGGTCTGCACATTAACACTATCCCACACACACACTAGGGACAATTTTTACATTTAACAAGCCAATTAACCTACAAACCTGTACGTCTTTGGAGTGTGGGAGGAAACCGAAGATCTCGGAGAAAGCCCCACGCAGGTCACGGGGAGAACGTACAAACTCCGTACAGATAACATCTGTGGTCGGGATCGAACCCGGGTCTCCGGCGCTGCATTCGCTGTAAGGCAGCAACTCTACCGCTGCGCCACCGTGGTGAGGTTTCGTGTCTGAAGAAGGGTCTCGACCTGAAACGTCAGCGATCCATGTTCTCCAGAAATGTGGCAAGACCTGCTGAATTACTTTATATCATTTTCTGTATTAACCAGCGTCTGCAGTTCTTTGTATCTAAACCGGTCAAGTTTGGTACAGGCAGCACAGTGACACAGCTGGTGGAGTTGCTGCCTCACTGCTCCTGAGACCTGGCTTCAACTCTGACCTCGGGTACTGCCCGTGTGGGGGGAAACTGGAGCACCTGAAGGAAACCCACGCGGTCACGGGGAGTACGCGCAAACCCCACACAGACAGCACCTGAAGGAAACCCACACGGCCACGGGGAGTACGAGCAAACTCCACACAGACAGCACTGGAAGTCAGGTTTGAACCCAGGTCACTGTCTTGTGAGGCAGCAGCTTAGTTTAGTTCAGTTTAGAGATATAGAGTGGAAACAGGCCCTTCAGCCCACCGAGTCCGTGCCAATCAGTCTGAAGAAGGGTCTTGACCCGAAACATCACCCATTCCTTCTCTCCGGAGATGCTGCCTGTCCCGCTGAGTTACTCCAGCATTTTGCGTCTATCGGCAGAATGGTTACAATCGAGCCAAACACAGTGTATGGATACATGATAAGGGAATAACGTTTAATGCAAGGTGAAGGTTGAGGCCAGTTCATCGGCTATATTTAAGAGGGAGTTAGATGTGGCCCTTGTGGCTAAAGGGATCAGGGGGTATGGAGAGAAGGCAGGTACAGGACACTGAGTTGGATGATCAGCCATGATCATATTGAATGGCGGTGCAGGCTCGAAGGGCCGAATGGCCTACTCCTGCACCTGTTTTCTATGTTTCTATGTTTCTATGTCGAGCCAGTGATAGTCCGAGGGTCAAGGATAGTCCGAGGGTCACCAGTGAGGTAGATAATTGTTGAGTGTAGCATCATTCCATAAGATGTATGGATGTTAATGGATGGAAGTGGTGGATGTTAATTTGTGTTTATTGTGTGTTTTGTTATTTATTATTATATGTATGACTGCAGGCAACGAAATTTCGTTCAGACCGAAAGGTCTGAATGACAAATAAAGGAATCTCTAATCTCTATCAATCTATCTCTCTCTTTCCAAGGGCTGGCATGAGCACTGTAGGTATAAGCAACCTGCAGCGTTGAAATGGTTAATCTTTTGTTATTGAATTGCATTCTGAACTGGGAGGGTGGTGAAAGGGGGCGGCACATCCAGGCTTCGGGACCAATGCCTAAGAGGGTGTCAAGGTAGGGGGGATCTTTTTTCCAATTGGCTTCCCGAGGCAGACGGGCAGATGAGTTATATATTTCCCTGCCTGTGTCTGTCCGTGTGTGTGTGTGGTTGGGGCTCAGAGCTACTCCAACATGAAATCCTGAGTCATGTTTGTGTGGACACTCGGAGAGCGGTCGCCAGCGCATCCAAAGGGCTGTTGTTGAAGCAATATTAATTTCACACAGTGTGTGTGTGTATAGAGGCTTCCAATGAGATGAGATCAAGGCAGATTTCTCCCTGCGTTGCCAACCAGCCCAGGAGAGCGGCAGAGGACCAGGAATGGAGCTTTCTGTCTGAATCTTGACCATGTCCACACACCAGGTGAGCGGTGGACCTTCTGGAGCTGGGACTGTGACCCGGGTCGCTGTATTTTGCCTGCCCTGCCTTTAAAGAACAGATGATTCCACGCCCCTTGCGTTGACATTCTCGCTATCTGGTCGCTGCCTGCTGCCGCTCAGTAGCGCTGGGGGGAGAAAAAAAAACCACATCTACAATTTTTTTGCATTTGGTGCAGGGATGTGGCAGGGATTGTAGGCAATAAAAGTTGCTGCTGGACGTCTGCCGGGCGGTGGGAAGGATTGGAAGGAGAGAGTCTTCCTGAGATGCAGAGGAGGACCGCTGCCTGAGGTCGCGATGGACGACTCTGACATAGTCCGGCGAAGGAGGGTGCAGGTGAGTCCCGGGTGGAAATGAAACCGTTGCCGAGACAAGACGAGCCAAGCCCGGCCTTTGTCCTTCCCCGGTGGAGGAGTCTTGTTGGTTGCACCATCTCCAGGGGCGGTGCGCCGCGAACTCTGCATTGAAACGTTGCCCCCCAATGCGGCTCTTCGCCCTCTCTTCCTCTGCTAGCTCTTGAAAGCAGTTCTTTCTCACTCCCCTTTTCTCCCACCCCCTTCTCTCTTCCCTCTTCCTCCTCGTCTCCCTTCCCTCTTCCTCCCCCACCCCTTCCCTCTTCCTCCCCCACCCCCTTTCCCCTTCCTCCTCCCCCCCTTTCCCCTTCCTCTTCCTCCTCCCCCCCTTTCCCCTTCCTCTTCCTCCTCCCCCCCTTTCCCCTTCCTCTTCCTCCTCCCCCCCTTTCCCCTTCCTCTTCCTCCCCCCCCTTTCCTCTTCCTCTTCCCTCCCCCCTTTCCTCTTCCTCTTCCTCCCTCCCCCCTTTCCTCTTCCTCTTCCTCCCCCCCTCTTTCCCCTTCCTCTTCCTCCTCCCCCCCTTTCCCCTTCCTCTTCCTCCTCCCCCCCCTTTCCCCTTCCCTCTTTCTCCCCCCTTTCCCCTTCCTATTGCACCCCTTCCCACCCCCCCCCCCCAATAACTTACTTGAAAATAAGAAATCTATTCATCCAATCCCTCCTTCAATGTTCATACTAAACCCGCTTTCATCACCGTTCAGGCAGTGTTTTACAGATCACTAAATGGCTGTTAAAAAAATAACTTTAATGTCCCCTTTTTCCTTGTCTTTGCCCCTTTTGCTCATTGCCCTCTGTCACCTTTGCCCATGCATGCTCTTGTCAGTCCCCTGCTTGTGCCCATCCCCTCCACTTGATGTTGACCCCCCTCTGTCCTTGCTCTCTTGCCCCCATATGCCCCTGCATCTCCCTCCCATGCCCTTCTGCCCATGTCTCTTTGCCCCTGCCCCCATGCACCCCCTTGCCCTTATGTCCATTGCTCTCTTTGCCCCTGCACCCCCTCTTGCTCCCACTCACCTTGCCCGCTTGTCCTGCACACACTTGCCCCTGCCCCCCCTTTTCCTTTGCCCCTCTCTCCACCCCTCCCCCCCCTCAGCAAATGCCCTCCCTCACCCACTCCATTCATGCGTCCATCTGTTGACGTCAAAGATTGTGGGGGAGAAGGCAGAATCGGATTGAGAAAAAGAAACAAATAGACCAGCCACGATTGAATGGCGGAGCAGACTCGATACGCGGAATGGCCTAATGTTGACCCTGTGTCTGATGGTCTTATTAACCTGAAGCATCCCGTGGTCTTGGACACAAAATGCTGGAGTAACTCAGCGGGATAGGCAGCATCTCTGGAGAGAAGGAGTGGGTGACGTTTTGGGTCGGGACCCTCCAGAGATGCTGCCTGTCCTGCTGAGTTACTCCAGCATTTGTGTCTATCTTCGGTGTAAACCGGCATCTGCAGTTCCATCTCACAGTGTACCCTGGTCATTTGCTCATTTTGCCCATGCAGAGGGAGAGAGGGGGAGAGGGGGAGAGAGAGAGAGAGAGAGAGAGAGAGGAGAGAGAGAGAGAGGGAGAGAGGGAGAGAGGGGGAGAGGGGGAGAGGGGGAGAGAGGGAGAGAGAGAAACACACGTGGTTTCCAATGCAGTCCGTAGCCCTCTGGGTCATTGATATTCGGGTGGTTTCTCTGCCTGAGCAACCTCACTGGCTTCACCACCACAGTATTGGGCGTTGAGTTCTGTAACACCATTATTCTCTGGGTCAAATAACCTACTCTTAGCCCTCCAATGATCTTTAAACCCAAGATAGACACAAAAAGCTGGAGTAACTCAGTGGGACAGGCAGCATCACTAGAGAGAAGGAATGGGTGACGTTTTGGGTCGAGACCCTTCTTCAGACCCTTTAAACCCTTGTCCCTAGTTGCTGCCTAAGGATTGGATATAAAACTTTTCTGTCCTCTCTTCCTTAGCTCTGCGTATGTATTGCACCTTAATTAAACCTCCCTTCTGTTACATAGAAAACGTCCCGTCAAGTCAATCTCCATCCATAACTAACCATTTCTGGCACCGCTTCATAAATCTCCTGCATAGTGCAATGACATTCTTCATGTAATGCTGTGACAGGACATGTACACAATGGAAATGGTGTATGGATTGGAGGTATTTCATTGTTTATTTTCTGCATATTAATAGGCAGCCCCAGTGGCCTAATGGATAAGGCACTGGCCTCTGAAGCCAGGGATAGTGGGTTCAAGTCCTGACTGGGGTGAAGTTTACTTTGGGTGGCATAGCTCGTAGGGCAGGACAGAGGGCGTCCCTACCAGCTATGGTGGCGCAGCAGAGCCCAGGTTCGATCCTGACTACGGGCGCTGTCTGTACGGAGTTTGTACGTTCTCTCCCTGACCTCGTGGGTTTCCTCTGGGTGCCCCAGTTTCCTCACACACTCCAAACACATTCAGGATTGTAGGCTAATTGGCTTCTGTAAATTGTCTCCGGTGCGTAGGATAGAAAAGTGCGCGGACTCGGTGGGCCGAAGGGCCTGCTTCCACTCTGTAACTCTAAGCTGCTGCCTCCTAGCGCCTGAGACCCGAGTTCGATCCCGACCTCGGGTGCTCTCTGTGTGGAGTTTGCACTTTCTCCCTGCGACCATTTGGGTTTCTTCCAGGTGCTCCAGTTTCCACCCTCATCCCAAATACGTGCGGGTTTGTTGGTTAATTGGTCTTTGTTAATTGAGCCTAATGTGGAGAGAGTGGATGAGTAAGTGAGATAACATAGAATTGGTGTAAACGGGTGATCAATGGCTGGTGTGGACTCCCAGGGCTGAAGATAGACACACAATGCTGGAGTTACTCAGCGGGACACCAGCATCTCTGGAGAGGAGGAATGGGTGGCGTTTCAGGTCGAGACCCTTCTTCAGACTGCTGGTGGGCATGTTTCCATGCTGTATCTCCAAACTAAACTAATGAAAGGTGAAAGTGGATGGGAAGCAGTGAGACCTTCATAGCAGCGTGGGCCCCCTCCCTATCCATCCTAATTGCAGAGTCTTGAGAGTTTGGTGTCATGGCAACATCGCCCCCTTCAAGGTTCTTTTGCACAGTCACAGATGCTCTTTGCAAATGTCTTTGGAAATTACCCAAAATTAAAAAGCCTGGTGCAAAGAAACACCACCTTCTCCGAACAAGAGGTGGGACATCACGTTATAACGTCGGTGAGACACTTCATAGTCATACAGTGTGGAAACGGGGCCTTCAGGCCAACATGCCCCATCTACACTAGTCTCACCTGCCCACATTTGGCCCATATCCCTCTAAACCTGTTCTATCCATATACCTGACTAAATGTTTCTTAAATGTTGCAATAGTATCTGCAGTAACTTAGAGTATTATGTACACTTCTGGCTTGCCTTGCTGTATTTATTTATGCTTACAATACTCTGTTGTGCTGAAGCAAAGCAAGAATTTCATTGTCCTATCTGGGACACATGACAATAAACTCTATTGAATCTTGAAGGATGTCATTAAGCTGGCATGGTTGAAGTAAAGATTCATGAGGATGATACCAGGACTCGTGGGCTTGAGTTATAAGGAGAGACAGAAAAGGTTGGCGCTTTTTTCCCCTCTGCAATCTATGGAACAAGCTGCCAGAAGAGGTAGTTGAGGCAGGCTGAAGAAGGGTCTCGACCCGAAACGTCACCCATTCCTTCTCTCCAGAGATGCTGCCTGTCCCGCTGAGTCACTCCAGCATTTTTGTGTCTACCTTCATCTGCAGTTCTTTCTTACACATTGGCTTGGATGTGATACTGTACAGGTGAACGTGTGGGGGTTATGAAGTCTCTTACAACAGGTCCTCCTTGACGTGAAACCAGCAAGCGATCAGACAATAGGTGCAGGAGTAGGCCATTGTCTAGCAGAGGTCATTGTCTCTGCTAGACAAAAATGCTGGAGAATCACAGCGGATGAGGCAGCATCTATGGAGCGAAGGAAAGAGACAACGTTTTGGGCCGAAACCCTTCTTCAGACCTCTGGTTGGCAAACTGACTCCAACAGTTTAAAGAGCAATAATCTGAAAGGTAGAACGTAGAACAGTGCAGCACTAGAACAGATCCATTGGCCCACAATGTCCGTGCCAAACATGTTGACAAATTTAGTTGATCTCCTCTCCATTAATCATATCTCTCTAGTCCCTGCATATTCTTGTGTCTATCCAGTACCCTTTTAAACATCACTGTCACATCTGCCTCCACCACCACCCCTGGCAGTGTGTTTCCGGCACCCACCACCCTCTGTGCAAAAGAAATACCTGCCCCACACATCTCTTTTAAACTTTGCCTCTTGCACCTCAAAGCTGTGGCCTCTTGTCTTTGATATTTCCCCCCGAGGGGAAAGGTTCTGACTGTTCACCCTTTCTAGGCCTTTAGTATAATTTTAGATACTTTTAAGTCTCCCCTTAGCGTGTGATTCTCCAGCATTTTTGTCTACCTTCGATTTTCCAGCATCTGCAGTTCCTTCTTAAACAAAGAACTGCAGATGCTGGTTTAAACCAAAGGTAGACATAAATTGCTGGAGTAACTCAGCGGGACAGGCAGCATCTCTGGAGAGAAGGAATGGGTGAGTGTCTGAAGGAGGGTCTCGACCCGAAACATCACCCATTCCTTCTCTCCAGAGATGCTGCCTGTCCCGCTGAGTTACTCCAGTTTTTTGTGTCTCTCTCAATAGACAATAGGTGCAGGAGTAGGCCATTGGGACCATGGACCATGGATTCAATGTGATCATGGCTGATCATCCACAATCAGTATCCCGTTCCTGCCTTCTCTCCATATCCCTTAACTCCGCTGCCTCTAAGAGCTTTATCTAATACTTAATACTCACTAATGCAGGCAGGTTTAAAAAAAAAATATATATATATATATATATATATATACATACATACAAAGTGCTGGAGTGACTCTGCGGGTCAGGCAGCATCTTTGGGGAATATGGATAGGTGACGTTTCAGACTGGACTGATGCAGCTTTCTCTTCCCGACTACAATCTGTCCAACTTTCTTTCACCTCTTCTGGTAAACTTTGCATGAAGCAGCCAGCTTCAGAACCATCTAATAAGCCCTGAGATCAAACAAACTGCTGGAGGGACTCGGCGGGTCGGGCAGCAGCTGTGGAGGGGAAAGGGCAGGTGAGATTCCAGGTCATTATGGATTGCTGGCAGATGCTACCTGATCCCGTTGAGTTTCTCCAGCAGATGGTTTGTTGCTGCAGTTTGCAGCATCCGCAGTCTCTTGTGTCTCCAATATGCTGTGACACACTGCACTGCAACCATTGCCAAAGAAAGTTCAAACCATCTATTAGATGATCTACTTATGGGGGCGGAGGGAGGGAAGGAGGGATTGACAAAGGGTGGGATATACAGTATGGAGGGGTGGGGTGGATGGAAGATGGTTGCAGGAAGGGAAGGGGGCGGGAGAGATGGGCGGGGGGGGGGGGGGGATGGATGAACAGGGGATGACTAAGTCGTCCTCGGTAAGGCCGACAGTTCCTGGCCACAGCTTTGCATGCCCAGTGCAATGAAACCAGTCCAGTGAAACCAGGAAATGCTTCCAAACAGGTGAAGGCCCTTTCCATTCGAGCCTTGCTCTGGGTTGTTTACAATTGAGGTTGGATTATAATTTTATTCCTGATCATATCCTGAGAAACGGCCAGTGATGTAGAGAGATAGAGAACAAACGAATGAAAGATATGCAAAGAAGTAATGATGATAAAGGAAGCAGGCCATCGCTGTGGCCCTAGGTACAGACAACGAGGCCATTGTGTAGGGAGGAACTGCAGATGCTGGTTTAAACTGAAGATAGACTCAGAAAGCTGGAGTAAAGGGCCTGTCCCACGGGCGTCATTTGCGCGTCACGCAGGTGGCGTGCGAGGATTTTGTGAATCTCAAAAACCTGGGGCGCCGCGCGTCACTGCCTACATCACCACGCCTCACCACACGCCATGTGCACGCCACGATGCGCGCACGTGCGTCGTGATGTGTAAATGATGTCGCGTAAATGACGCCCAAGTGGGACAGGCCCTTAACTCAGAGGGTCAGGCAGCTTCTCTGGAGAAAAGGGATAGGTGGTGTTTCGGGTCAGATGAGGCCACTGTGTTGTGTGAGGCAGGGATGATGCAGGCCCCTTGTGCATTGCGCGTCCGTCTGCATTTAGCATTGCTTTGTGAAGTACCGTGGGTGGTTCTCTGTCCTCGTCCACTTACCCCCCCCCCCCCCCCCCCGCAGCCTGTGGGTCAGGAGCCTGCTTGTGCAAGCTCAGCACCACTGTGGGCTGTCTCCACACATCTACGTCAGCGGGGGTTGGGGGGTGCGGTGTGACAATGCACTGTACCGTCTCTCCCACAGTCTTGCTTGACTGGCTGCCGATGAGAGACTCGGGTCAGTCATCTCTTACGCCCTGCAGCGTCTGTGGCTCGATTGGAAACGCGTCTGCTTCCCAGTTGCAAGGTTCAAGTCTCGCTTCGGAGAACCGGGCATAAAAATGATGCTGACAATGCGGTTGAGAAAGGCGGCTGCTCTGTAGCTTTTACCTTTGGGATGAAGTCAGAGAGCCATACGGCACGCCCATGACACACTGGTCAACCTGGTGAGCACCTTCAGCAACAGACTGGTTCTACCAAGATGCAGCACAGAATGCCACAGGTGATCCTTCTTCCTTGTGGCTATCAAAACTGTACAACTCCACCCCCTTCTGTCATGGAGTAGACCGACTCCCAAGGGTCTCAACCCGAAACGTCACCTATTCTTTCGCTCCATAGATGCTGCCTCAGCCGCTGAGTTTCTCCAGCATTTTTGTCTACCTTCGTTTATTTGGAGGTGGTCGTGTATAATAGCCTGATTGTTGTGGGGAAGAAGCTGCTCCTGAACCTGGATGATACCGTTTTCAGGATCCTACACCTTCTTCCTGATGGCAGGAGTGAAATGAGAGCGTGGCCAGGGTGGTGTGGGTCTCTGATGATGCTGACTGCCTTTTTGAGGCAGCGACTCCTGTAGATCCCTTCGATGTTGGGGAGGTCGGAATCCGTGATGGACTGGGCAGTGTTCACCACTTTTTACAATCTTCTTTGTTCCTGGGCAATCCAGGGTGCCGAACCAGGCCTTGATGCAACCATTCAATATGCCCTCCCCTGCACACCTATAGAAGTTCAAGAGAGGGGTTGTTGATGTACCAAATCTCCTCATTCTTCTGAGGAAGCAGAGGCGTTGGTGTGCTTTCTTTATGATTGTTTGACGAGTTGATGACAATTCATTAGGGAGAAGCCCAGCAGGCTGCTACAAGTTGTATGTACCATGGGAATTTCTTTATCTACTTGATGGAGAGGGGATTTGGCCCTCATTCCCTGAAGTGGGGCTAAAGTTTCCATCACTGGGCAGCACACTGGGAGTAGTGGTAGAGCTGCTGCCTTACTGAGTTAACGCTGGAGTAACTCAGCGGGCCAGGCAGCATCTCTGGAGAAAAGGAAGAGGTGACATTTTGGATCACACCCAAAACGTCACCCATTCCTTTTCTCCAGAGATGCTGCCTGGCCCGCTGAGTTACTAAATCCAGCTTTTTATGTGTCTAACATGTACCTACGGTGCATACAAGTGATGTATGGGGCTGGATAGATCCAGTCTGCAGAGATTCCACATTCACTGCCAAATGCCAGTTACGCAGGTTAGACAAGGTTTTAAGATGCAAGATTCTCCCTGGTCAGTCCAGTGTCTCGACATGAAAATCCCACACAGCCAGACTCGAGAGAGGAAGGAACTGCTTAGGATGTTTAGGAAGGAACTGCAGATGCTGATTTAAATCAAAGATAGACGCATAAAGCTGGAGTAACTCAGCGGGACAGCCATCATGTTTCGGATGTGAAGGACGACCCGAAACGTCACCTATTCATTTTCTCCAGAGATGCAATCTGACCCGCTGAGTTACTCCAGCTTTTTGTGTCTGTTTAAGAGTTAAAATGCCTTGCTTGCCTGAAAACTATATAAAGATCCAGCACTTGAACTGAATATGTTTTAAGGATAGGTAGACACGCATGCAAGAATTGAGCTTGTGGGATGTATGTGTACGGAGGTGCCTGTGTGTATGTGAAGAATGCATGCATGGGTGCATGTAGGTTGCATGTGTGCCAGTGTGCATGCAAAGAGCTCGTGCACCATGCAGAGAAAAGGAATAGGTGACGTTTGGGGTCGAGACCCTTTCTTCAGACTGGGAGCCAGGGAGAGGGAAAGGAGAGATATAGGCGGTGATGTACTGTACATGTTAGATGGATGTACATGGTGCCCTCGTGATGGGAGGCTAAAAGCAAGGCTGAGCAGAGCTGAAATCCTCCTGTGGCCGTTGCCGTGGAAACCGCACACTTAAGGCTGGGAGTGTCACCCGACTCTTGGAAATACTGCTCCTGGTTGGTTGGAACCACTGCATCGTTTTATGAATTGTTTATCATCCGGGGCTGAGGGACAACTTTTACGTCACGAAAGATCTCACTTGGCTCCTCTGATAATCCACTCGTGCTGGTGGGAGCGCAAACGGATCCAGATTGGGTGTTGGGAGTGGCCGAGATGGCTTGGCTCGGGTGAGATGGGTGCTGGAATTGTCCCTGGCACGGATGGATGGGTGAGGGTGGACCCTCAACCTGATGCACCAGACCACTCGGAAAGCCCATCTTCAGCTGCACGCCAACGACTCTGCTTCCTTGGAAGGCTTAGGAAGTTCATAACGTCCCCAACAACTCTCGCCAACTTCTACAGATGCGCCGTGGAAAGCATTTCATCGCGGTGCATCGCCGCACGGTTTGGGAACAGCCCCATCCAAGATGGCGAGAAATCGCAGAGAATTGTGGACGCTGCCCAGACCATCACGAAAAACCAACCTCCCTTCCGTTGACTCCATCTACACCTCACGCTGCCTCGGCAAGGCCAGCAGCATAATCAAGGACCAGTCGCACCCTGGCCACTCCCTCTTCACCCCTCTCCCATCGGGCAAAAGATACAGAAGTGTGAAAACGCACACCTCCAGATTCAGGGACAGTTTCTTCCCAGCTGTTATCAGGCAACTGAACGTGCCGACCTACAACTAGAGAGCGGTCCTGAACTACAATCTACATCATTGGAGACCCTTGGACTATCTTTGATTGGAATTTAGTGGACTTTATCTTGCACTAAACATTATTCACGTTGTTCCCTTAATCATGTATCTGTACACCGTTGATAGCTTGATTGCAGTCTTTCTGCTAGCTGGTGAGCGTGCAACAAAAGCTTTTCACTGTAGCTCAGCACACGTGACAATAAACTGAACTTAAAGTCAATGTTCAGCTGCAGTGTACTGCATGAACCACCAACGTTGCTGCCCAAGGTCGCACTGACGTGGCTGGACAGAGGTTGGAGTGTGGGATGTCCATGCTCTTCTGGAAACTTTGGCCCGAGGGTGGTTTAACAATATCATGAGAGACGGGTCCCGACCCTATCTTCTTCTTCTTACGTATGGCGTGCACAGCCTAAAGTTGTTCTATTTGATTGTGCACGTCGGGTTGATTGCATTCGTTGAAACAGGGCAGACCACGTGAAGGTTGCAATCTCCCACCCCGGTCCCGACCCGAAATGTCACCTATGCAGACACAAGGAATTAATGATACTGGAATCTTGCATAGAACATAAACTACGGTCACGGTGGCGCAGCAGTAGAGTTGCTGCCTTACAGCAAATGCAGCGCCGGAGACCCGGGTTCGATCCCGACTACAGGTGCTGTCTGTACGGAGTTTGTACGTTCTCCCCGTGACCGTGTGGGTTTTCTCCGAGATCTTCGGTTTCCTTCCACACTCCATAGATGTACAGGGTTGTAGGTTAATTGGCTTGGTAAATGTAAAAAAAACTGTCCCTAGTGGGTGTAGGATAGTGTCAATGTGCGGGGATCGCTGGTCAGCGCGGACCCGGTGGGCCGAAGGGCCTGTTTCCGCGCTGTAACTCTGAACTAAAGTACTGGAGGGCAGCCAGAGATGTTGCCTGACCCACTGAGTTACTCCAGCTTTTTGTGTCTGTCTTCAGTTTAAACCAGCACCTGCAGTTCCTTCCTACACTGGAGATGCCAAGCAGGTCAGGACACTGAAAGGTGACATTTTGTGTTTGGACCCTTCTCCTGAAACATTGCCTATCCATGTCCTCCAGAGTGTTCTAAGCAGCATTCTGGTCAAGCAAGATAGCAGTGTCTGCTGTCAAGGCCAAACGATATTCCCTCAACAAACATCTTTGTAAAGAATGATTTTACCACCATCTCACTCATGCTCACGGTGCACATTTCCCCTCGTACAAAAACTGGCGACACTGCAAAAATATTTCACCAGCTGCGGAGTAATTGGGTGCTTCTCGAAGTCATGCAAAGCACTACCGGAAATTTATGAGACTCTCTTTCTAATTGAAGAAGGTTTTGTCAGACCAAGGCTTAGAGTACAGATGGAGGGCAGCTGGAGGTCGAAGCAATCTATCATGGGGCAGATTAGAAGGATTGTCCCTAATGCATTGAGCTTGGAAATGCTGCATTAGGTGCTATCGATCAGATCAACAGCTCGATTGCTAAAAGACTATATTGGCAGACGGCACTTCAGTCAGGGGTCCATGCTACAGGAGGGATGGGTCTTGCTGATTGCCATGGAGATGCAACGCTTCAGATTTATTCCTGCTGCCTTCTTTCAACGCTCTTTGGGGATTTTTCCATACCATTTTTTTTTTAAAGGATCCATTGAATTGTTATGGCAGAGAAGTTAAGTAAAGTAAATTTTATTTATATAGCACGTTTAAATCAACTCGCGTTGAGACCAAAGTGCAATTACATAAAAGAAATAATTAAGTTTCCGTACATCCATAGAAAAATTAAAAATAAGAAAAATGATAACATTCAACAAGAACGTCCCCCCACAACAGAATCAACATTTTCCACTGTGGGGAAAGACATCAAAAAGTTAAGTCCTCTTCCTCTGTGAAACACCCGTGGTCCGGGGCCTATGTGTGGCCTTGCAGTTAGTCCGATGTTTTCAGGCCCTCTTTGCCGGGAAGCTGGAACTCCGGCAGAGGAGGGGGTCATTTGGCCTGTCGACTCTGAGTATTTGAGCAAAAGTCAAAGTGCTGGAGGAACTCAACGGGTGAGGCAGCATCTGTGGGGGGAATTGATAGATTCTGAATCCATTCTGGTTTTGAGTATAGACACAAAAGGCTGGAATGACCCAGTGGATCAGGCAGCATCTGTGGAGAAAAGGAATAGGCGAGGTTTCAGGTTGAGAACTTTCTTCAGACAGAGTCAGAGGAAAGGGGTACCTATTCCTTTTCTCCAGAGATGCTAAGCAGACCCGCTGAGTTACTCCAGCCTGTCTTCGGTTTAAACCAGCTTCGGCTGGTTTAAACTCGTACACACTAGTTTTGTGTAAAGCAGGCATGTCAGTCCAGTTGTGGTATGGAGGGAAGCAAGGTAATTTGGCTCCATGTTTGGAATCTGGCCATGCCAACCGAGCATCCATTACCACCGGAGAAGCCCAGCGGTAGAGTTGCTGCCTCACAGCGCCAGAGACCCAGGTTCGATCCCGACTGCGGGTGCTGTCTGTACGGAGTTTGTACGTTCTCGCCGTGGCCGCGTGGGTTTCCTCCCACATCCCAAAGACGTGCGGGTTTGTAGGTTAATTGGCTTCGGTAAAATTGTCTCTAAATTCTGCAAATTGTCCCTAGTCTGCAGGGTGGAACTAGTGTATGGGTGATCGTTGGTCAGCATGGGCTCAGTGGGCCGAAGGGCCTGTTTCCATGCTGTAACTCTAAACTATACTGCATGGACCCATTGGAAACATTATTTGCCTATTCTAGGCATGGGAGGAAGTGTATGTCGGCAAAAACCTCACGGATGATCTAAATTTAACAGGTAGCTTGTAAGGAGATAAAAGATATCCTTTAGAAGGAACACTGGAGATAGAAAGTGATCTGGGCTGTAATTGTTGATCAGGAAGAAGGGAATATCAATACAAGTTCAGCAGATAATAAAGTACATCTGATGGGCATTTAGCTACGTCGAGACCGGTTATTGTAACCTAGTGAAGCATTTGTTGGGATGTGATATTCAGGTTTAGGAGTGTGGAGAAGAACCCCTGTCAATGGTTAAGGAGAAAAGAGTTGAGCAACAGCATAATTCTACAGTCTCTTTTGTCAGTAAGTAAGTAAGTTTATTGGCCAAGTATTCACATACAAGGAATTTGCCTTGGTGCTCCGCCCACAAGTAAAAACATGACATACGGTGACAGTTACGAGTGACTCAGAAAACACTAAACATTAATAATAATAAAACATTAATGACTGGTTATTGTAGACAAAGAGACTGATCCTGTTGCATAGAGGAACAACATTGAGACTACAACTACCACTTTGGTAGAGTGGATGTGGAGAGGATGTTTCCACTAGTGGCTGAGTCTAGGACCAGAGGTCACAGCCTCAGAATAAAAGGACGTTCCTTTGGGAAGGAGATGAGGAGGAATTTCTTTAGTCGGAGGAGGGTGAATCTGTGGAATTCATTGCCACAGAAGGCTGTAGAGGCCAGGTTTATGGATATTTTTAAGACCGAGATAGATAGATTCTTGATTGGTACGGTGTCAAGGGTTATGGGGTGAAGGCAGGAGAATGGGGTTGAGAGGGAAAGATGGATCAGCCATGATTGAATGATGGAATAGAATTGATGGGCCAAATGGCCTAATTCTGCTTGTATCACTGATGAACTTGAATTACAACACTCTGGAAGTAATTCAGCCCAACTAGTGAGTGTTTATACTTCACTTTAGTCTTCTTCCATTTACTTGATCCAGTCTCTCATGTGACCTCATTTACTATGTCCATTGTTCAAGATGTGGACTCTTATACATCGGCGAGACCAAACGTAGACTGGGCGATCGTTTCACGGAACACCTTCGCTCAGCCCGCCTGAACCAACCTGATCTCCCGGTTGCCGGACACTTTAATTCTCCTTCCTATTCCGAAATGGACCTTTCTGTCCTCGGTCTCCTCCATTGTCAGAGTGAGGCTAAATACAAATTGGAGGAACAGCATCTCATATTTCACTTGGGCAGCTTACAGCCCAGTGGTATGAATATTGATTTCTCTCACTTCAGGTAGCCCCGGCATTCCCTCTCTCTCTCTTTATCCCTCCCCCTTCCCCACCCTTGGGATGGAGATATTGGGATTGTACTGAATTTGCCCGGGTGATGAGATCTGAGAGTTGTGAATCTGTGGAATTCTCTGCCACAGAAGGCAGTAGAGGCCAATTCACTGGATGTTTTCAAGAGAGAGTTAGATAGGGCTCTTGGGGCTAATAGAATCAAGGGATATGGTGGAAAAGCAGGAACGGGGTACTGATTTTGGATGATCAGCCATGATCATATTGAATGGCGGTTGCTGGCTCGAAGGGCCGGTTGGCCTACTCCTGCACCTATTTTTCTGTTTCTATGTTTCTAAATGCCATTTAGAACGGAGATGAGGAAACACTTTTTCACACGGAGAGTTGTGAGTCTGTGGAATTCTCTGCCTCAGAGGGTATCAAATCAAATTTCCTGAGCCTCAAGGCTGATCCTGCTGGATGTGCTGAGGTGTGTCTGTGAAGGAACACCAGGAACGGAACATATGGCAAATGGCAACATGGCTTAACAATCTGTCTCCACCCAGGGTAGAAAAACAAACCTGCTTTAAATACATTGCATCCCTTTAAATACGCGTTAACACATCTTTTGCATTTAATATCTGTCGCTGCTGCATTCTAGGTGCATTTAAAAAGAAATCAGTGTTTTTATTTTCCACCCACGCTGTCTGCAAAATTAATTCAATATACTGAAGTTATCTCATTTTTTTTTTTTCCCAATACACCCACTGGTGCTAATGCCTAATATGATAAAGATCAGGAGCAATATTTTTGGCAATCTATCCCCAACACCTCTGTGTTACAATTGTGCTGCGGGAAAAACAAGCCCTTCGGCCCGTTGAGCCGGTGCTGGCCAGCGAGCATCAATCTGCATGAATCCTACACTCAGCCCATGTTATTCTCCCTTCATTCTCATCAACAATGAACCCTCGGTTAATTAACCCTCACCTTCGGAAGGTGGTGGGAAACCGGAGCACCCGGAGGGAAGTCATCTGGTCGCAGGGAGGAAGTGCAAACTCCGCACAGACAGTACCGGAGGTCAGGATTGAACCCCTTTCACGGGGGCTGCGGAGAACCAATGGTCAAACGCATGTGTGCCCGTAAACAGCGTTGCCTTTTGGTTGGTGGTGGTATTATTGTCACACCTAGTGCTGTGATGCAGAGACTTCAATGCAGTTTCAGGATGCAATGCTGAGGCTTCATCAATGGGATACATTTGGTTGCTTGTATAGAACGCCAGCACAATCACGTTGGGTGCAATGTGATGTTTCTGAGAAGAGGCTGAAGTCCAGAGTTAGAAGTGGAATTGAAGATCTAAGTGGAGCTCAAAATAGAAGACAGAGAGAACATGTGAAACCACACACATTACTGGTTGATTCAGCGTGTCAGGCCAACTTGTAATTCAGCCATTTTGTTGCCCAACATACAATAGAAGCAGCAGCAGGCCATTCAGCCCTTCGAGCCAGCACAGCCATTCAATGTGGTCATGGCTGATCGTCTACAATCAGTACCTCGTTCCTGCCTTCTCCCCATATTCCCTGACTCCGCTATCCTTAAGAGCCCTATCTAGCTCTCTCTTGAAATTATCCAGAGAACCGGCCTCTGAGGCAGCGAATTCCACAGACTCACAACACTCTGTGTGAAAAAGTGTTTCCTCATCTCCGTTCTAAATAGCATTTAGAAATATAGAAACAGAAAAATAGATGCAGGAGTAAGCCATTCGGCCCTTCGAGCCAGTATGATCATGGCTGATCATCCAAAATCAGTATCCCGTTCCTGCTTTTCCCCATAACCCTTGATTCCTTTAGCCCTAAGAGCTAGATCTAACTCTCTCTTGAAAACAGCCTGTGAATTGGCCTCTACTGCCTTCTGTGGCAGAGAATTCCACAGATTCACAACTCTCTGGGTGAAAAAGTTTTTCCTCATCTCAGTCCAAAATGGCCTACCTATTATTCTTAAACTGTGAGCCCTGGTTCTGGGCTCCCCCAACATCAGGGACATTTTTCCTGCATCTAGCCTGTCCAATCCTTTAAGAATTTTATATGTTTCTATTAGCTGCATCGGTTTTAGCTTTATTATTGTTATGTGCACTGAAGTACAGTGAAAAGCTTTGTTTTACATGCTGTCCAAAGAGATCAGATATACTTTATGTAAATTCATTCCAGACAAATTAACGTATAATAGGTCGAGTAAAGGGATAGATACAGAGTGCAGAATATAGTTCGCAGCATTGTAGCCCATGAGTTTAATAGACAAAGCCCTATGTCCGCAATGAGGTAGAGGTGAATCAGACAATACACTAGCTCAGGGGTGGGGAACCTTTTCATGTTGGAAGGCCGCATTAAGTTAGCTGTAATCTAATAGGGCCGCATCCAAGAAACTTCAATTCGATATAGGATTATTTCGTTGAATCTTTTTTTACTCTTTGGTATTTTAAATACGTTCATTTTAAGATTAAAATAAAAATAATAAAAGATGAACAAAAATATATTAATAAAAATAAAAGGATTTGTTCTACAAAATTTGGATTCATTGAAAAGGCTGCACTTAATGGCCTAGAAGGCCGAATGCCTTAAGGCCGCAGGTTCCCCACCCCTGCCCTAGCTTATGGAAAGACCGTTCAGAAGCCTGATCACAGAGGGGATGAAGCTGTTCCTGAGTCTGTTGATACGCACTTTCAAGCTTCTGTATCTTCTGCCGGACGGGAGCAGGAGAGGAAGGAATGACCGGGGTGGGACGAGTCTTTGATTATGTTGGTTGCTTTTCCGGCACAGTGTGAAGTGCAGAGAGAGTTAATGGTGGGGAGTCTGGTCTGTGTGATGGACTGGGCTATTGGCTTTGTTCCTGGCAAGACAACTTTCTTCTGATCTTGACCTTGATCTTGAGAGGCTTTGTTATCACCCCACGTAGTTCGGGTGGGATGCTGGTTTGTGGCACACACCACTGAAGCTGCTCTGTGCATGGTCACACTTGAAAGATCTGTATCTGGCCCGTGGGTGTTGCAGGTCCTGCAAGTTTTTTGACGGATCTTTCAGTTTTTACTGCAATCAAAAGTTGATTTAAAACAAATCGTGTTACAATTGCACAAGACATTGGCCACACTTTGGGGATTGTGTTCGGTTTTGGTCACCCTGTTGTAGGAAGGATGTTGCTAAGCTGGAAAGGGTGCGGAGAAGATTTACAAGGATGTCGCCAGGACTTGAGGGCTTGAGAAATAGGGAGAGGTTGAGCAGGCTAGGACTTTATTCCTTGGAGTGCAGGAAGGTGAGGGGTGATCGTATAGAGGTGTATAACATCATGTGAGCAATAGATAGCGTGAATGCACAGTCTCTTGCCCAGAGTAGAGGAATCGAGGACCAGAGGACATGGGTTTAAGATGAGAACAGAAAGATTTAATAGTAACCTGAGGGGCAATATTTTACACAAAGGGCGGTGGGTATCCAACTAACAGTTTTTATCCACGAGTAGTTGCTCTACTCAACAGCCAAAAATCTGTAGCCTCCCTTAGATCTGGTATTTTGTTGGTTCGCATGCTTGATCAATGGTGTTTTATCATTAATGTTTTATTATTATTAATGGTTAGTGTTTTCTGAGTCATTCGTAACTGTCACTGTATGTCATGTTGTTACTTGTGGGCAGAGCACCAAGGCAAATTCCTTGTATGTGAATACTTGGCCAATAAACTAACTTACTTACTTATATGGAATGAGCTGTCAGAGGAGGTAGTTGAGGCAGGGACTATCACAATGTTTAAATAAACATGTGGACGTGTTCATGGATAGGACAGGTTTGAAGGGATTTGCAGGTGGGACTAGTGTAGATGGGGCATGTTGGTTGGTGAGGGCAAGTTGAGAAGGGTCGAAGGGCCTGTTTCCACGCTGTATGACTCCATCTCAGTTTTTGTCCATGAGAAGGAAATCTATTGAAGGGCATAATCCTCTCACCGCTAGGTTTGACCTACTTAGTGGCGATAAGTGAATGTATTTGAAACTTGGGCGATACAGTGGTGTAACTAGTGGAGCTGCAGCCTCACAGCTTCAGTGACCCAGATTCAATCCTGACCTCAGGTGCTGTCTGATTGTGTTTCACCGGAGTGCTCCAGCTTCCTCCCACATCCCATAGACGTGCCGGTTAGTACGGTTGTCTGGCCATTCCAAATTGCTCCGAGTGTGTTAGTGAGTGGTGGGTATATGAGGCAGGAAACATGTTCCCGACGTTGGGGGAGTCCAGAACCAGGGGCCACAGTTTAAGAATAAGGAGTAAGCCATTTAGAATGGAGACGAGGAAACACTTTTTCTCAGAGAGTGGTGAGTCTGTGGAATTCTCTGCCTCAGAGGGCGGTGGAGACAAGTTCTCTGGATGCTTTCAAGGCAGAGCTAGATAGGGCTCTTAAAAAAATAGTGAAGTCAGGGGATATGGGGAGAAGGCAGGAACGGGGTACTGATTGGGGATGATCAGCCATGATCACATAGAATGGCGGTGCTGGCTCGAAGGGCCGAATGGCCTACTCCCGCACCTATTGTCTATTGTGGTAGAATCTGGGAGTGTTGATGAGAATGTGGCAAGGACAGGAAGGCAGATTATTATCTGAATGGTGTCAGATTAGGAGAAGGGGAGGTGCAACGAGATCTGGGTGTCCTTGTACATCAGTCATTGAAACTAAGCATGCAGGTACAGCATGCAGTGAGGAAAGCTAAAGGCATGTTGGTCTTCTTTGCAAGAGGATTTGAGTTTAGGAGCAAGGAGGTCCTACCGTAGTTGTACAGGGCCATGGTGAGACCACACTTGGAGTATTGTGTGCAGTTTTGGTCTCCTAATTTGAGGAAGGACATTCTTGTTATTGAAGGAGTGCAGCGTAGGTTTACAAGGTTAATTCCCGGGATGGTGGGACTGACATACAATATCATGAAAGAATGGGCTTGTATTCGCTGGAATTTAGAAGGATGAGAGGATATCTTATAGAAACACATAAACTTCTTAGAGGATTGGACAGGGTAGATGCAGGAAAAATGTTCCCCATGTTGGGGGAGTCCAGAACCAGGGGTCACAGTTTAAGAATAAGGGGTAAGCCATTTTGGACTGAGATGAGGAAAAACCTTTTCACCCAGAGAGTTATGAATCAGTGGAATTCTCTGTCACAGAAGGCAGTGGAGGCCAATTCACTGGATGTTTTCAAGAGAGAGTTAGATTTAACTCTCAGGGCTAACGGAATCAAGGGATATGGGGAGAAAGCAGGAACGGGGTACTGATTTTGGATGATCAGCCATGATCATATTGTATGGTGGTTCTGGCTCGAAGAGTCAAATGGCCTACTCCTGCACCTATTTTCTGTTTTCGATATGTTCTATGTTCTATGTAGGTAGCTTAGTTTAGGAAGGAACTGCAGATGCTGGTTTAAACCGAAGATAGAGACAAAATGCTGGAGTAACTCAGCGGGACAGGCAGCATTTCTGGAGAGAAGGAATGGGTGACGTTTCGGGTCGGGACCCTTCTTCAGACTGATTCAGTCTGACCCGAAACGTCACCCATTCCTTCCCTCCAGAGATGCTGCCTGTCCCGCTGAGTTACTCCAGCATTTTGTGTCTATCCCTGGTAGTTTCCCTCCAATCATCCTACTACAACTAGAGAGCAGTGCTGAACTACTATCTACCTCTTTGGTGACCCTTGGACTATACTTGATCGGACTTTGCTGGCTTTACCTTGCACTAAACGTTATTCCCTTATCATGTATCTATACACTGTGGACGGCTCGATTGTAATCATGTATTGTCTTTCCGCTGACTGGATAGCACGCAACAAAAGCTTTTCACTATACCTTAGTACACGTGACAATAAACACAAAAATGAGAAAAAAAATGCATCTGCCCAACCCCTCCTTGTTCACAGTTAAAGATTTTCCTGCTAGGGACGACTTAATCGGAAACATATAAGATTGTTAAGGGTTTGGACACGCTAGAGGCAGGAAACATGTTCCCGATGTTGGGGGAGTCCAGAACCAGGGGCCACAGTTTAAGAATAAGGAGTAAGGCATTTAGAACGGAGACGAGGAAACACTTTTACACACAGAGAGTGATGAGTCTGTGGAATTCTCTGCCTCAGAGGGCGGTGGAGTCCGGTTGTCTGAATATTTTCAAGAGAGAGCTAGATGGGGCTCTTAAAGATAGCAGAGTCGGGGGATATGGGGATAAGGCAGGAACTGGGTACTGATTGGGGATGATCAGCCATAATCACATTGAATGGCGATGCTGGCTCGAAGGGCCGAATGGCCTACTCCTGCACCTATTGTCTATTGTCAATTAATCGAAAAACGTTGTGTTCATCATTCGAGTGGAATTCAGATTTTACAAACTTATTGCACTGATATCTGTGAGAACTCCCAACCTAATTGCTCTTTCCCTTACTTACAGAAGGACTTGCCTCTAACAAGAAAAGGCAGCAGGTGAGTGAAGAAATTCCAGATCTTGTACAAACACACAGCTGGAAAACACAGTGGGACGGAACATGAGGTACATCTGTAAAAATTAAAGGTTAATCTGAAAGGAAAAAAACCCCAACTGCTGGAAACGCTCAGCAGGCCAGGCAGCATCTGTGGAGTTAGACACTGAGGTAACATTTCATGTCTGAGATATTTTGTTAAAACAGGGGATCTGAAGAAGGCTCTCGACCCAAAACGTTACCTCTCCATTGATGCTGCCTGTCCTGCTGAGTTAAGCCCCTGTCCTACTTTCCCGAGTTACTCACGAATTCTCCCGCGTTTTCCCCTTGATTCAAACTCGGAGAATGTCCGTAGTGAGGCCGTAGGAGTCCATAGATATTTCGTAGCGGCTCGTAATGCCAGCTGTAGGTACTCGGGACATCGGGTAAGTCGGGACGTTTTTTCAGCATGTGGAAAATGTCACGAGTAAAAAAAAATAGCCCCAAGTACATACGGCTTGCATCTCCGAGTTTGAGTCAAGGGGAAAACTCGGGAGAATTCATGAGAAACTCGGGAAAGTGGGACAGGGGCTTAACTCCAGCATTTTGTGTCTACTGGGAGGGAGAAACTTCTCTTTCAGCTTTGAGGACTACTTTCAGTCTGAAGTAGGATCCCGACACAAAGCAATTCATAACTGGTATTAAAGATAGACATAAAATGCTGGAGTAACTCAGCGGGTCAGGCAGCTTCTCTGGGAAAAAAAGAATAGGTAATGTTGCGGGTCGGAACCGTTCTTCAGTCTGAAGGGATCCCACCCGAAATACCACCTATTCCCTTTCTCCAGAGATGCTGACTGACCCGATGAGTTCCTCCAGCATTTTGTGTCTATCTTTGGTTTCAACCTCCGTAAGTTCATTAGTTATAGGAGCAGAAATAGGCTATTCGGCCCATCAAGGCTACTCCGCCATTCAATCATGGCTGATCTATCTTTTCCCCGCAACCCCATTCTCCTGCCTTCTCCCCATAGCCCCTGACACCCGTACTAATCAAGAATCTGTCAATCCCTGCCTTAAACATATCCATTGACTTGGCCTTCACAGCCGTCTGTGGCAATGAATTCGATCGATTCACCACCCTCTGGCTAAAGAAATTCCTCCTCATCTCCTTCCTAAAGGTACGCCCTTTAATTCTGAGGCTGTGGCCTCTGGTCCTAAACTCTCGCACTAGTGGAAACATCCTCTCCACATCCACTCTATGCAGTCCTTTCACTATTCGGTAAGAGCATCTGCGGTTCCTTCCTACACAATAGACAGTAGGTGCAGGAGTAGGTCATTCGGCCCTTCGAGCACATATCTGGTATTCACCACTGCAGTTGTGGGAAGATCAGAGAAGCGTATTTGAGAGTGTGAAGGGAGATTGTTGAAGATGGACACAAAATGTTGGAGTAACTCAGTGGGACAGGCAGCATCTCTGGAGAGAAGGAATGGGTGATGTTTCGGGTCGAGACCCTTCTTCAGACTTGTGGAAGAGTCTATTTGGGAACCTCTGCTGTGTTATTGGTGCAGTGTAATATAGTGTGGCTTGATAACCAGTGATGAATTGGAAACTGTTCATGTATCCTGCAGCATTATAATCTATGGGGTCTAAAGAGCAGTTTGGATGCTTTGCACATGGTCTTTATTTAAATTGGCAGATATCTGAAAATGAATTACCAGCAGGAATAAAATTGATGGTTTTGGGTATTCTCTGAATGAATACAGTAGTAGTTATCTGGAATTGAATGTAATAATGGATGTGACTTGCATACTCATAACTGATGTTTAACTGGTGTGGGTTTTTGCTCTCGGTGGCTTATGGCGGTCAACTGAAAAGTAGAATTGAATTACAGTTCGGAGTCGGCACCTGGTGTCTGTTAGTGCGCACTGATTTAATTTTTCAGGGGAGTTTGTGTTCACTGCCTGGCTGCCTCTGCGCCAGCTGTCCATCCAAGTGAGACCAAGCGTAGGCTTGGCGATCGTTTCGCCGAACACCTCCGCTCGGTCTGCATTAACCAACCTGATCTCCCGGTGGCTCAGCACTTCAACTCCCCCCTCCCATTCCGTATCCGACCTTTCTGCCCTGGGTCTCCTCCCTGGTCAGAGCGAGCAACACCGTAAATTGGAGGAACAGCACCTCATATTCCACTTGGGGAGGCTGCATCCCGGTGACCTGAACATTGAATTCTCACAATTCTGTTAGGCTGTCTCCTCCCCTTCCTACCTCTCCCTCAACCTTCGGGCTCCTCCTCCTCCTTTTTCCTTTCTTCTCCCCACACCCCCCATCAGTCTGAAGAAGAGTTTGGGCCCGAAACGTTGCCAATTTCCTTCGCTCCATAGATGCTGCTGCACCCGCTGAGTTTCTCCGGCATTTTTGTGTACCATCCAAGTGGCTCTCTCTGTCTCCCTGATACCTGCCCACAATCACACAGGCAGATTTGTGTCATAGAGTGATACAGCGTGGAAACAGGCCCTTCAGCCCAACTTGCCCA
>CM075992.1:5115432-5185265 GCA_038087875.1 Malacoraja senta
TGCTGCTGCACCCGCTGAGTTTCTCCAGCATTTTTGTGTACCTTCGATTTTCCAGCATCTGCAGTTCCTTCTTTAACAACTTCTAATCTTGTGTGTGGACTCGACAAGAAGAAGAAGGTCATACTACAATCATGTACTAATCATACTACATGGGTGCAGCGGTGGAGTTGCTGCCTTACAGCGCCAGAGACCCGGGTTCGATCCCGACTACGGGCGCTGTGTGTACGGAGTTTGTACCTTCTCCCCGTGACCTGCGTGGGTTTTCTCCGAGATCTTCGGTTTCCCCCCACACTCCAGAGACGTACAGGTTTGTGGGTTAATTGGCTTGTTAAATGTAAAACAATTGCCCCTAGGAAGGATAGTGTAGGATCGTGTTAAGAAAGTAAGTACGTTTATTGGCCAAGTATTCACATACAAGGAATTTGCCTTGGTGCCTTAATGTGCGGGGATCGCTGGTCGGTGAATGCACAAACTCCGTACAGAAAGCACCCATAGTCGGGATCGAACCCGGGTATCCGCACTGCCTTACAATACAATACAATACCTTTTATTATCATTTGAACCTCAAATGAAGTTCAAACGAAATTTGGTTTCCGCAGTCATACAACAAGAAAAGAACCAGCAACTCGACCGCTGCACCACCCAACATTAGTTTTATGACTGCTGGCAGATCAATTTTACCACCTGGGATGAATAAAGTTCTATCGTATTTGTATCGTATGGTAACCGTGCAGAAGAACGGAGGGACGGGGTCAGAGAACGGGGGGACTCACATTTCTGGGGAGCTGGTCCTCCAGCTCTTGTCCCTGGTGCCGAGGGGGTTGAGAGCTTCGCCCTTCTCGTCCTTGTGCTTGTTGAGGTTGCGTCGGGTGACCACAGGGGCCTTCTGCTCCTCGTGCTGGGTCAGACGTTCCATACTGCTGTAGACCTGCCAACCGCACAGCCGGCGTTAGTGCAGAGACCACGCAGCCCACTCTCACCCCATCCACCCCCACCCTCCACCCCTCCCTCCCCCCGTGCACTTGGGTGGAGAATCAAGCAAGGGTTGATAGCAGAACAACAACTCCAAAGCTAAACTATAGAATCGAGTCGAAACTAAAGAACTGAAGATGCTGGTTAATACACACAAGGACACAAAGTGCTGGAGTAGCTCAGCGGGTCAGGTAGCATCTCTGGAGAATATGTGTTAGGAAGGAACTGCAGATGCTGGTTTAAACCAAAGATAGACACAAAATGCTGGAGTAACTCAGCCGGGGACAGGCACCATCTCTGGAGAGAATGAATAGGTGACGTTTCAGATCGATCCCCATCTTCCGAAGAAGACCCTTGTTCAGAAGAAGGGTCTCAACCCGAAGCGTCACGTATTCCTTTTCTCCAGAGATGCTGCCTGACCCGCTGAGTTACTCCAGCGTTTTGTGTCCATCTCTGGAGAACGTGGATAGGTCTTGACTGTGTTCATCTATTACCTTCCACGCTTTGTTCTGCCCCTCCCCTTTTCCAGCTTTCTTTCTCCCCCCCCCCTCCCCACAACCCCCCATAATCAGTCTGAAGAAGAGTCTTGACCGATCCATGTTCCCCAGAGACGCTGCCTGACATGCTGATATACTCCAGCACATTGTGTCCTTCTAGCTACAGGTTCCAGAGGTCTAGAGGTGCAGTGGCCTAGCAGAGAATAAAACGGACCATAGACCCACAGATATATGGGCGACCCAGTGACACTTGTGGTGGAGCTACTGCCTTATTGCTCCGGAGACCCGGGTTCGATCCTGACCTTGGGCGCTGTCTGTGTGGAGTTTGCACATTCCCCCTGTCGGTTGCCTCCAGGGCTGATGTTTGTCAGTTTGAAGAAGCGTCCCGACCCGAAACGTCACCTATCCATGTTCTCCAGAGATGCTGCCTGATCCGCTGTTACTCCAGCGCTCTGTGTCCTTTTAAAGCGGTTATGGGAATGTGCTGTGGGTAAACTGGCTGCTCAGTTACCTCTATGGCAAGAGTGACTCTGATTTCACAAGGGAGCGACTGCCTGTGCATCACGGAAGCCTAGAGGTTGAGAAAGGCTCTTTGCGAGTGCAATGCTCCCCTCCGGAGGGACATTTTCCCTCCCACTCCTGATGCAGGAGAGTAGTTTTGGGATGTGTAGGAAGGAACTGCAGATGCTGGTTTACACCGAAGATAGACACAAAATGCTGGAGTAACTCAGCGGGACAGGCAGCATCTCTGGAGAGAAGGAATGGGTGACGTTTCGGGTCGAGACCCTTCTTCAGACATCTTCTTCTCAAGAAAAGACTCGACCCAAAACGTCAACAAGTTATATTTGGTTGGAGTCAGGATAGGCAGAGCAAAGCTGTGGAAACATTGCCAGTGGGCTCCTCCTGAGGTTACACAGGGCATGTGGAGGAGCAGCACTACAACCTTCGACCTGCAGGTGTCACTGCATGCTCACAACCCAGCTGAGAGGAATGGTGGTCTATGAATGTAGTACAGTAATACAGTGGCTATAGTGAAGGCCTGGGGAATTATCTAGATGGGATGGATGTTTAGTTGAGAGATACAGCATGGAAACAGGCCCTTCGGCCCACGCCGACCTTGGGTCGCCCAATCGCACTAGCTCTATGTTACCCCATTTTCGCATCCTCTCCCAACACACAAGCGGCAATCTATAGAGGCCAATTAATCTACAAACTTTAGGAGGAAACCGGAGAAAACCCACGTGGGAGAACGTATAATATCCGTGTAGATGGCACCCGAGGTCAGGATCGGGCCACACACTCATCTCCCCGCTACCTTCAGGTAGAAGGTACAGGAGCCTGAAGACTGCAACGTCCAGGTTCAGAAATAGGTGCTTCCCCACAGCCATCAGGCTATTAAACTCAACTCAAGCAAAACTGAACATTAATAGCCCATTATCTGTTTATTTGCACTTTATCAGTTTATTTATTCATGTGTGTATATATTTATACAATGGTATATGGACACACTGATCTGTTCTGTATTCATGCCTACTATATTCTGTTGTGCTGAAGCAAAGCAAGAATTTCATTGTCCTATCTGGGACACATGACAATAAACTCTCTTGAATCTTGATTGAACCCGGGACTCTGGCGCTGTGAGGCAGCAACTCTACCGTTGCGCCACTGTGCCGCCATTGTGGCGCATCAGTTCCAGAGACAAAGTCCAATGTCCTCAATAGGGTAGAGGTGAATGGGACAGTACCCGAGCTTATGGAAGGGCTGTTCAGAAGCTGATGAAAGAGGGGAAGAAGCTGTTCCCGAGTCTGGCGGTGTGTGCTTTCAAACGTCTGTTCCATGAGGACTCGCTGAAGCTTGGTGCAGCCAATGCCAAGGCTCCGTGGGGGAGGACTGCAGTCTAGGGTCCCTCTACTGAGGGATACTGCGGGGCAGAGTCCAGTGGGGACACTCGGCAAACAAGGGAAGGGATATCACCGCAGGGAGCCACAAGAGTGGCAAGGATGATTGGTTTAAGGAAGGTGTGAAAACTATCGAATGTAACACTAACAAAGATATAGATGACGAGAATGTCTGAAGAGGTTTTGTTTTGCGTTATTCTTATTTTGTATGTATTTTTATTCTGAATTAAGTTTATTTTGGGGGGGAAAATGAAGTGAAAAACGTTTTATGTGCTATCTAGGTAACGGCGGTCATGGTGGGGCAGCGGTAGAGTTGCTGCCTTGCAGCGAATGCAGCGCTGGAGACCTGGGTTCGATCCTGACTACGGGTGCTGTCTGTACGGAGTTTGTACGTTCTCCCCGTGACCTGCGTGGGTTTTCTCCGAGATCTTCGGTTTCCTCCCACACTCCAAAGACGTACAGGTTTGTAGGTTAATTGGCTCGGTGAATGTAAAAAATTGTCCCTGGTGTGTGTAGGGTAGTGTTGGTGTGCGGGGATCGCTGGTCGGCGTGGACCCGGTGGGCCGAAGGGCCTGTTTCCGTGCTGTATCTCTAAACTCATACCATAGAGAGCGGACACAAGGAACTGTTGATGCTACTTTCCAAAAAAAGACACAAAGTGCTGGAGTAACTCAGCAGGTCAAAGCAGCATCCCGGGAGAACTGGGCAGCAACTCTGGAGAAGGTGACATTTCGGGTTGCGACCAGATTTTTAAAATCGTACCATACATGAGTACAATTATACTCTACACAAGCACAACAAAAGGAATCAGACGGCAGATAATAGTGTTACAGCTACAGAAAAAAGCGCAGGTGGAAAAAAGTGCAAGGGCGACAACGGGGTAGGTTGGAAGATCGGGAATTCATCCTTTGTTTATGAGGTCCATTCAAGAGTCTCCTCTCAAAAGTTGCTTCAGTTTTCTCCACAGCCCAAGGATGTGCAAGTTGGTACAGTAATTGTTGGCTGTAATTCACCCCAAGGGCACATAGTTAATAGAATTGATGTGAGAAAATTATTGAAGGAATGGGCGGGCTCTGTGAGGCAGCATAGAATTGATGGGCCGAATGGTCTCCGATGTCGAATCGGGAAAGGCTTTGCTAAAGTGGACGTGGAGAGGATGTTTCCACTAGTGTGGGAGAATCTAGGACCAGAGGTCATAGCCTCAGAATTAATGGACGTTCCTTTAGGAAGATGAGGGGGAATTTCTTCAGTCAGAGGGTGGTGAATCTGTGGAATTCTTTGCCACAGAAGGCTGTGGAGGCCAAGTCAATGGATATTTTTAAGGCAAGAGATAGATAGATTCTTGATTAGTACCTGTGTCAGGGGGTTATGGGGAGAAGGCAGGAGAATGGGGTTAGGAGGGAAAGATAGATCCGCCATGACTGAGTAGACTTGATGGGCCGAATGGCCTAATTCTGCACCTATCACTTGTGAACGTGAACTTATAAGAAAATATGGGAGTAGGGAGTACCAACGCTCCACTCACCTACCACTGCGCAAGTCTGGTCCCAACTCCTGGGTGCTTATGGGGAAGGGATGGGGGTGGGGGAGGTTTTGGGGTTTAATCTTTGTGAAATACCTTTATAAAGCGGGGGGAGCAGGAGGAAAACTGGCGAATTTCTACGGGTTCATCTTCATTGGTGTCGTCATCATCGTAGGAGTTCACATGGTGATATCGATCAGAGCGAGCTACATGGGCAGCAGTTAGAGAGAGAGAGAGAGAGAGAGAGAGAAAGAAATAAAGAGAGGTTAGAGAGAGGGGGAGAGGGAGAGGGGTAGCGGGAGAGATAATGAGGAAAGAGCAGGGATGGAGAGGTGAGAGAAAGAGAGGTGGGGACAGTGAGAGGGAAAGTGGGGGAGGAGATAGCGAGGGAAAACAGATCAAGAGAGGAAAGAGCAGGGATGGAGAGAAGATAAGGAAAGAGAGGTTAGAGAGAGAGGAGACAGTGAGGGATAGTACAATGCAGCACAGAACGTCACCGGACATCCTTTTCCCCTGCGGCTATCAAACTGTAGTTCGCCCCTTTCTGTCGTGGGGTAGACTGACCCCCCCCCCCCCAACCGCCCTCCCCAATCTTTGCACATCCCCAATCCTGGACTTTCCACTCGTCACTTTAATTTCATGATGAGTCTTGGCAGAGCAAATTCCCTCCTGGGATAAATAAAGTTCTACCGTATCACATCGTAAGGGAAAACAGATCAAGAGAGAAAAGAGCAGTGGTGGAGGCTAGAGGGTAGGAGATAGAGGAAATGGAGATAGGGAGGAAATAGAGCATTATCGGGAGAAGGGAGAGAGGCAGGAAGTGTAGAGAGAGGAGATAAGGAGGGAGAAAAGTAGGAGGGAACGGAAGAGGGGAAGACTGGGATGAGGGAGAGCTGATCGCAAGACGGGGAATGGAGAGAAGGAGGAAGAGAGCAGAGAGACTGAGTGGAGAAAGAAAGAGAAAGAGAAGATGAGATAGGATAGAGGCAAAATCAGTTGGGGTGAAGTTCCATCATTCTCTTCCCATTGACCCACCCATGGTTTCCAGATTATGTTCTCTCAACTAGAGTCCTCTCAATCGTGCTCCATCGCCCCCCTGTCTGTCTCCAGGCGCCCGGCACATGCTGGGGGGGTTTTACGAGGAGTGGTGATGGCCAGATCCTCTGCCCCACCTCCCTGCCCCAAAGGGGCAGCACCGCACCAGTGCCCTGAATCAGTGCCGGTAGTCCACGGCCCCAGGCGCTAATGGATCTCACAACGTCAAAAGGCTTCCTGAGAGGATGGAGGCTGCTATTGCCTGGCCTTCTCTTCCTCCATCTCCACTTCTATCCCCTCCCCTCTGTCCGTGGAAAAGATACTTGCTGTCAAAGTAGCTGGTGTCTTCCTCGGACTCCAGGTGTGGGATGAATTCTGCCTTCTGCCGCAGCAGGCTATTCCAGTCCAGATCTTTGAAGAAACTGTGTTGCTTTACCTCGTAGGTGCCGCCTAGAGAGATAGAAAGATAGAGAGAGAGAGAGAGAGAGAGGACAGAGCAGAGTTTAGTTTAAGAAGATGGGCACAAAATGCAGACTCGATCAGGCTAGATGCAGGAAAAATGTTCCCCATGTTGGGGCAGTCCAGAACCAGGGGTCGCAGTTGAAGAATAAATGGCCTGTCCCACTTTCACGACCTAATTCACAACCTTATTTTACTCGTGGACATTTATCATCATGTTGAAAAAACGCCCCGACCTACTTGAGGCCACGAGTATCTACGACTAGCATCACGGCCTGCTATGACCTCCTACGACCTCGTGACGACCATGCTGCGAGTATGAGTCAAGGGCAAACTCGGCAGAGGTCGTGAATTAGGTCGTGAAAGTGGGACAGGCCCTTTCGGGGAAGGCCATTTAGGACTGAGATGAGGAAAAACCTTTTCACCCAGAGAGTTGTGAATCTGTGGAATTCTCAGCCACAGAAGGCAGTGGAGGCCCTTCTTCAATTTAAAGAGGCCAATTAACCTACCAATCCGCGCGTCATTTTGGGGCGTGAGATGAAACCGGAGCATCTTAATGAAACGTACGCGGTCACAGGGAGAACGTGCAAACTCCAAGCAGACAGCGATTGAGGTCAGGATCGAACCTGGGTCTCTGGCGCTGTGAGGGAGTGGCTCTGCCAGCTATGCCGCTGTGCCACCTTAAGGGCCTGTCCCACTTTCACGACCTTTTTTACTCGTGGACATTTTTCATCATGTTGAAAAAACGCCCCGACCTACTTGATGCCACGAGTACCTACGACTAGCATCACGGCCTGCTACGACCTACCCATGACCTCCAACGACCTCCTACGACCTCATGACGACCATGCTGCGAGTATGAGTCAAGGGCAAACTCGGCAGAGGTCGTGAATTAGGACGTGAAAGTGGGACAGGCTCTTTACTTGGGTATCAAGAGGTCCTGAGGATGAGCAGAGTTGTGACAGCAGTCCAACTCCTCACCTCAAGAAATAAACCATGGTGATTAAAATGGAGGAACCTTGATGTTCATCACCTCTCGGAGACCGGCCCATGCACGCTTCTTGTCATCGTTCGTTAAATGCGCGGTTTATTGCAACAGGCAGAGTGTAATCTGCACAACTTCTCCACGATTAATTCAGAATGTTATAAATAGAACTTGCTAGTTCCCACTCATGCATTAGCCTTTCAAATCTGAAACGTGGCAGGGACACACTTATTGCCTGCTTGCATCACGGCCCGGTTCGGCAGCTCGAATGCCCAGGAACGAAGGAGATTACAAGCCGTGGTGAACACTGCCCAGTCCATCACAGGCACTGACCTCCCCACCGTCGAAGGGATTTGCAGAACTTGCTGCCTCAAAAAGGCAGCCAGCATCATTAGAGACCCACAACACCCTGGCCACACACTCATTTCACCCCTGCCATCGGGCAGAAGGTACAGGAACCTGAAAACTGTCACGTCCAGGTTCAGGAACAGATTCTTCCCAACAGCCATCAGGCTATTAAACACTACAACCTCTAAATCAGCTCTAAACTAGACTTAGGGGCATTATTTTTGCCTTTGCACCTTACTATTATTCTCCTGCTAGTAAGAATGTCATTGTTTCGTTTAGAAACATATGGCAATAAAATACTCTTGACACTTGAATTCAACAATAGTGGGTTCTTTTCCCTGTACTGTCTCAAGAGTGTCCTCCATATTGGGACTTACTGTAGTCATAGAGTCATACAGCATGGAAACAGGCCCTTTGGCCCAACTAACCGATACCCAACTATCCCCTTTGGCCCAACACTTAATGTTTTAATTTAAACCATGCTTTGTTGTAAGGTCTCGACCCGAAATGTCACCCACTCCTTCTCTGCAGAGATGCGGCCTGTCCCGCTGAGTTACTCCAGGGCTTGTCTCTCGATGAATCGATGAGTGGTATAGGGGGAAGGTCCACCTGAACATGTCGAAGGTCATGATCTCACCGACTTGCCTACCTGTTCCCAGTCGATCCAACGGGTTGGGGTGCAGCAGACTGGAGATAAGGTGCTGGGCATCATCAGGGAGAGCCTCATCTCCATCAGGCCACATAATGTCATCTGCAAACACAACAAGAGGTTTAACATAAGGACCTGCGGTCCAATAGGCTCCATTGCAAATCGCCTTTTATAAGGTCATAAGTGATAGGAGCAGAATTGAGCCATTCGGCCCATCAAGTCTACTCAATCATTTAGTTTTTTAGTTTAGAGATATGCGCGGAAATAGGCCCTTCGGCCCACCGATTCTGTGCCAACCAGCGATCCCCGCACATTAACACTATCCTACACACTAGGGATTTGATTTAGTCTGAAGAAAGGTGTCGACCCGAAAGTTCACCCATTCCTTCTCTCTAGAGATGCTGCCTGTCCCGCTGAGTTACTCCAGCATTTTGTGTCTATCTTCGGTTTAAACCGGCATCTGCAGTTCCTTCCTGCAACAATTTTTACATTTATACCAATCCAATTAACCTACTAACCTGTACGTCTTTGGAGTGCGGGAGGAAACCGGAGATCTCGGAGTAAACCCACGCAGGTCACGGGGAGAACGTACAAACTCCGTACAGACAGCACCCGCAGCCAGGATGGAACCGGGGTGTCTGGTGCTGTAAGTGCTGTGAGGCAGCAACTCTAACCCCCCCCCCCCACCCCCAGATCAAGGCTGATCTATCTTTCCCTCTTAACCCCATTCTCCTGCCTTCTCCCCATAACCCCTGACACCCGTACTAATCAAGAATCTATCTATCTCTGCCTTAAAAATATCCATTGACTTGGCCTCCACAGCCTTGAATAGCAATGAATTCCACATAGCCTCCATAGCAATGAATTCCACAGATTCACTACCCTCTGACTGAAGAAATTCCTCCTCATCTCCTTCCTGAAGAAAGGTCCTTGAATTCTGAGGCTATTGTGACTTAAAGCTATTGTGTTGCAAACTCACCACTGATGACTTGACCAAACAGTTCCTCAGGGGTGTCGCCAAAGAAGGGAACACACCCCACCAAGAATTCGTACAGGATAATCCCCATTGCCCACCAGTCGACCGGCTTCCCATAGCCCTGACGAAGGATAACCTCGGGAGCAATATACTCCGGAGTTCCGCACACCTGCATTGGACAGATGATGTTAGTAGTGTACAAGATCATAAGACATAGCAACAGAATTGGGTTATTGAGCCCATTGAGTCTACTCGGCCATTCAATCGTGGCTCGGAAGCCGATTCTTCGGCCCACTTTGTCCATGCCAACTGGGCTAGTCCCAATTTGCCTCAATTTGGCCCAGAGCCCTCTAAACCTTTCCCACCCACATATCTGTCCAAATATGTTATCAAGTTTCCTTTTATTGTCATTCAGACCTTTCGGTCTGAACGAAATTGTGATGCCTGCAGTCATACACAGAACCAATAATAACAAAACATACAATAAACACAAATTAAACATCCACCACAGTGAGTTCACCAAGCACACCCTCACTGTGATGGAGGCAAAGTCTTAGTCTCTGTCTCTTCCCTCCTTGTTCTCCCTCTGCGCTGAGGCGATCGATCCAGGCTGAAGATGCCGCCCTCCAGGATACCTTGTTATAAACAAGGTATCCACTTCTATAGCTTCCTTAAGGGCCTGTCCCACTTTCACCACCTAATTCACAACCTCTGCCGAGTTTGCCCTTGACTCATACTCGCAGCATGGTCGTCACGAGGTCGGAGGAGGTCGTAGGTAGGTCGTAGCAGGCCGTGATGCTAGTCATAGGTACTCGTGGCATCAAGTAGGTCGGGGCGTTTTTCTAGCCTGATGAAAAATGTCCACGAGTAAGAAAGGTTGTGAGTTAGGTCATGAAAGTGGGACAGGCCCTTTAGTTTCAGTTTAGTCTAGAGGTACAGCGTTGAAACAGGCCCTTCGGCCCACCGAGTCCATGCCGGCCAGCGATCACCCCGTACACTAGCACTATCCTACACACTAGGAACAATTTACAATTTTTTCCGAAGCCAATTAACCTACAAACCTGTGCGTCTTTGGAGTGTGGGAGGAAACCGGAGCACCCGGAGAAAACCCACACGGTCACAGGTTTGGGCTCCTTGCTCAAGGAAAGACAAACCAGAGAAGCAAAGTTTCACCAGACTGGTTCCAGCCATAGGGAGGCAGTGGGGTGGTCATGCTGGGTGGAGATGTAAAGCAGATGGGGCCTATAGTTCTGCAAACTCCACGAGACCAAGAGGTGTTCTTGTTGGGACGTGCACAATTCTTCCCAGGGTTGACACCGTACATGCAGGCGTGATGCGTCTCTTGGCAGGGAGGTCAAACCCAAGAGCTACATTGTCTGAAAGAAAGGTCGGCCATTCAGGACTGAGATGAGAAGAAACGTCTTCACCCAGAGACCAGTTATTCTTCGTATTTCTCCAAGAAGATGGCAGAGGCTCAATTGCTAAGTCTATTCAGAGATCGATGGTTTATTGATGGGTACCCCATTTTACCCTGCATCAGGGTGGCACAGTGATGCTGGAGTGGAGTTGCTGCCTCACAGCGCCAGAGACCCAGGTTCAATCCTGACTAAGGCTGCTGTCTGTATGTTCTTTCCTCATTCTCCCAGTGACCACGTGGGGTTTTCTCCAGGTGCTCTGGTTTCCTTCCACATTCCAAAGATGGGTTTTTAGGTTAATTGGCTTTTGTAAATTGTCCCTAGTGTGTAGGATAGAAGTAATGTATGGGTGATCACTGATCGGCGCGGATTCAGTGGGCAGAAGTATCTATTTCCACGCTGTATCACTAAAGATTTCCGTGTATCACCTCTATCCAATTGTGAATCCAAAACGTCGCCCATCCATGCTCTCCAGAGTTGCTGTCTGACCCACTGGGTTTCTCCAGCACTTTGTATCTGTACTGTTCTATGTTCTATGTTTATCCAAAGCTGACCGAGAATAAATCGCATGGGAGATCTAATTAATCCATGGGCTGATATTAGATGCCAATGGGGAGTAAATTTGGGCAGGAATAAACTTTTCAAAGGGCACTGTTTAAGAAAGAACTGCAGATGCTATATTTAAGAGGGAGTTAGATGTGGCCTTGTGGCTAAAGGGATCAGGGGGTATGGAGAGAAGGCAGGTACAGAATACTGAGTTGGATGATCAGCCATGATCATATTGATTCAGGCTCGAAGGGCTGAATGGCCTACTCCTGTACCTATTTTCTATGTTTCTATACTGGAAAAGGGGTACTAAGCCCCTCAATTTCTGAAGAGCTTCAGGCACTGTCAAAGTGTTCGTGACACCATGGGGAGCAGAGGTTTGAGATGAGAAACATTTAAACCAACTCTGCAAATCGTTTCCATTCTCAGGGATGGATATGGATTATTTTTCATCTTCTGCCAAGTCTCATGTCCTTCCACCCACGACTGGAGAGCAGGTTAGGACAAATCATCACGTGAGCGCTGGCGAACCAGCAACATTGACTACTTCTCCAGGTCATTCACACAGACGCAGCATTGGATTGATGGCCGGTAGCTGGGAGATAATTAAAATGGGAAGCTCAGGAGACAACAAGTTGACGCCTCGCTCCTGGATCAATCGCTGCAAATAGATTGTGAAAATGGAACGCAGCCAGCCTGTCACCTCAGTAAAACATGTTAGATTTAGTTTAGTACAGAGATACAGCGCGGAAACAGGCCCCTCGGCACACCGAGTCCGCGCCGACACACTAACACTATCCCACACACACACTAGTGACAATTTACACACACACCAAGCCAATTAACCTACAACGCTGTAGGTAATTGGAGCGTGGGAGGAAACCGAAGATCTCGGAGAAAACCCACGCGGTCACGGGGAGAAGGTACAAACTCCGTACAGACAGCACCCGTAGTCAGGATTGAACCCGGGTCTCCGGCGCTGCATTCGCTGTAAGGCAGCAACTCTACCCGCTGCACCACCGTGCCACTTGATTGCATTGGACAGAGCGTTGGGTAGTGCAGAGGAGATTCAGTCGGATGCGGGCTGGATTTGAGCACTTTGCTTTTGGGGAGAGATTGAAGACATTGGGCATGTTTTCCCTGGAGTGAAGAAGTGTAGAAGATTATGCAAGATTATGCAATTCTTTTATGAAGAAGGGTCCCGACTCAAAACATCACCTATCAATGTTCTTTGTTCCTTGTGTCTCCCTCCATCTTTTTTCCCATGGTAGAGAATCAAAAGCAAGAGAGTATAATTGTAATGTGAAAAAGGGATGAGTTTTAACGAGGATCTCATGGGTAAGTTTGTACAGCAAGAGTGAGTGATATCTGGAACGTTGCCAGAGAAGGCGATGGAATCAAATACAATTACTAGGGTTAAGAGTTTAAGTTTGACTATGTTTAAGACCCCATTAACGATGTTTGGGAGGCACGGTGGCGCAGTGGTAGAGTTGCTGCCTTACAGCGCCAGAGACCCAGGTTCCATCCTGACTACGGGTGCTGTATGTATGGAGTTTGTACGTTCTCCCCGTGACCTCGTGGGTTTTCTCCGGGTGCTCCTGTTTCTCCCCACACTGCAAAGATGTACAGGTTTGTAGGTTAATTGGCTTAAAGAGTATTGTGGATTGTCCCTGGTGTGTAGAATGGTGCTGGTGCTGGTGGTTGCTGTTCGGCGAGGACTCGTTGGGCCGAAGGGCCTGTTTCTGCACTGTATCTCTAAAGAGCCACTTATACACACACTTAAACACCTATCCATGTTCTCTAGGGATGCTGCCTGACCCCCTGAGTTATTCCAGCACTGTTTTGAGACACTCCAGTGTCTTTTTATACTCCTAAAGCCTATCATGGTTTGACCCTGTTCACAAGTTCACAAGGTACAGATGTTGAATTAGGCCATTCAGCCCATCGAGTCCACTCGCCATTCAATCAGGGCTGATCTCTGCCTCCTAATTCCATTTTCCTGCCTTCTCCCCGTAGCCTTGACACCCATTCTAATCGAGAATTTGTCCATCTCTGCCTTAAAAATTCCTTCTCTCCAGAGATGCTGCCTGTCCCGCTGAATTACTCCAGCATTTTGTGTCTATGCTCAAGGCTCTATCAAAATTGGATCAAGATACAGTGCCCGGTAGAAGTTGTTGGTGTTGACTATTAGAAGGACATGGGCCCTTGCTGTACGTGAGCTGAGGGATAGTAGGACATCCATTTCATTCTGCAACACCATTCTTAATAAAAACTAACGATCAAGAATGCATTTAAGGTTTCTGACCTGTTTATCCAGGAACTCCCTGGCATCCTTTTCAATGTGCCCCTCGTAGAGGTTGGTGGTGAGGCTCATCAGCCCTATTTTTGAGAGGCCAAAGTCCGTAAGCTTAATATGGCCCATCGATGTTATCAAGAGACTGCAAGAGGAGGAAGCACTAGGTGAGGGACCTTGCAGAATGCAATGCTTTATAAAATTCGGCAATTAGACCCACCACACTTTGGCTTCCAAGATGACGCCCAACCAGGCGACTATTTGCTTGTTCGCCACAGAAGGAGCTCACATATTACAATCGAGCCATTTACAGTGTACAGAGAGATTTAAGAGTGTGGAGCGACTGAAATATGTGATTGTAAATCTGCCACTACAATTCACAATCACGTATTGTCTTTCCGCTGACTGGTTAGCACGCAACAAAAGCTTTTCACTGTACCTCGGTACACGTGACAATAAACTGAACTGAACTGAACACACAGAGCTTGCTACTAGTAAGCATTTCTTCTCTCCAGAGATGCTGCCTGCCCCGCTGAGTTGGCTCCAGCATTTGTGTCTATCATGAGCTACTCTACAGTCCTCCAGTACCTTGCCTGTGGCTGGAGAAGATGCTCAGAGATCTTCATCAAGGCTCCCACAATCTCTTCTCATGCCTCTCTCAATAACTTGATAAATCCCATCAGGTCCAGGGGATTTATCCACTGTAATGTTCTTCAAGAGCCCCAACCCCTTCTCCTCCATCTCAAACTACCCTTGCGTATGGGGTGGAAGATTGCAACCTTCACGTGGCCCCACGAATGCAATCAACCCAGCGCGCACAATCAAATAGGATCAAATAGAACAAGTTGTCCTACAACTTCAGGCTGTGCTCGCCACACGCAAGAAGAACCTTGCGTATTGGTAGTTTTCCACACTGTTCTCCTAGTCCATCATGTTCTTCAACAACAGAGGACAACAGAGGAGGAGGACTGAACTTTGGTGCCTTCCTCACAGTGGGGAACTTTGGTCCCGCTGTGTGGGGGTGTCTATGTTAAAGATTATCGTGTTCTGTGCTCTTTTTTATTGGTATGGCTGTATGGTGACCACAAATTTCACTGTACCAATTGGTACATGTGACAATAAATGTCTCTTGTCCCTTGTCTTGTCTCTTCTCCTTCGTGGAAACAGATGCAAGGCACTCGCTTGGTATCTCGCCTATATCTCCAGACTCCAAGCACAAATCCACTTCTTGATCCTTGAATGGTCCCTTGTTAATCTTTGGGATTTTCTTTGGTCTGACACCAAAGCCATTTTGTGGCCCCTTTTGGCCCCTCAAGTCATTGGCTTGAGTTCTTTCTTTATATTCCCCAAAGTTCCTATCTGATACCATGCTCTTTTCCATTTCTTTTTGACCAAATTTGTAACCTCGTTTGCCATCCAAGATTCCCTGACGTTGCCATCCTTATCCCACCTCCTCGTTGCAACCTGTCGGTTCCGACTTTCAATCAACAATTGAAGGATTAAATAAATCTTTTATTCACATAATGTGGAAGTGTGATGAAGCATAATGTCCCATTCACTTACGACCTAGGGTACTGTAAGGCAGTGTATTACCCATTTCCACAAAGGATTAAGTTCCTCCCTCACCATTACATCCCACCGGGATACCTGTGGAGTTTTTTTTTTAATCTGCTGCCTCGTAAGATCTCCTCTGACTCTCTCAGTGATCTGAGGGCTGAAGCCTCAAATTACAATTCTTCCTTGAAGCTAAGTGCTAAGTGATTACAGTTCCTTTAAGCAGAAGAAGCTGTGAAATTGCCTTCACTGAGTAATTTGTTCCACACCGTCACCGCCTCAAAGTATCATTGCTACTTAACCCAATCAATGCCCACAACACCATCCAAATGCTACAGAGACAGAGGCAGAGGGATAGAGGGAGAGAGGGAAGGGGAGAGGGAGGGAGAGAATGAGGGAGGGAGAGGGAGAGAGGGAGAGAGGGAGAGGAGAGAGGAAAAGAGGAAGGGGAGGGAGAGAGAGGAAGGGAGGGAGAGAGAGGGAGAGGGAGAGGGAGAGGGAGAGGGAGAGGGAGAGGGAGAGGGAGAGGGAGAGGGAGAGGGAGAGGGAGAGGGGGAGGAAGGGGGAGGGAGAGAGAGGGGGAGAGGGGAGAGAGGGGGAGAGAGAGAGGGTGAGAGGGAGGGGGAGAGGGAGGGGGAGAGGGAGAGGGAGAGGGAGAGGGAGAGGGAGGGGGAGAGGGAGAGGGAGAGGGAGAGGGAGAGGGAGAGGGAGAGAGGGTGAGGGAGAGGGAGAGAGAGACGAAGAGGGAGATGAAGAAGGAGATGGTGAGAGACAGAGGAAGATGGGGAGAGAGGAGATGGAAGGGCAGGGGGGGAAGAGCTTGAAACGTACTTGTCTGGCTTGAGGTCGCGATGGACAATGCCATAGTTGTGCAGGTACTCCAAAGCCAGGACGGTTTCTGCAAAGTACATCTGGGCCAGGTCCACTGGCAGGGCTCCGATGTTCTTCAATAACGTTGCGCAGTCGCCCCCTGCAATGGGAAAAGGCGTGAAGGTCAAACTGCGAGGAAACAAACAACTGTGTTGAGGAAGACCGCAGGGAAACAGGCCCTTCGGCCCATCTTGTCCATGCCGGCCCAACATGCGCCATCGACGCCCGTCCACTGTGTTGAGGAAGATACCTCTACCGAGCAAGGTGTCGAGATCCTATTCCGCTGGAGCCTTGAAGATCAACACAAAAAGCTGGAGTATCTCCGCGGGTCAGACAGCGGCTCTGGAGAGAAGGAAGAGGTGCCGTTTTGGGTCGAGACCTTTCTTCAGAATCAGGGGAAAGGGTAAACGAGAGACATAGTTCACAAGTTATCGGAGTACAATTAGGCCATTCGGCCCCATCCAGTCCACTCCGCCATGCAATCATGGCCGATCTCTGCCTCCAAATCCCATTCTCCTGCCTTCCCCCCATAACCCTTGACACCAGTTCTAATCAAGAATCTGTCTACCTCTGCCTTAAGAAGACGGTGGTGTAGAGAGATATAGAACAAATGAATGAAAGATGTGCAAGAACGCAAGGATGATACAGGTCCTTGTTAGCTGTGTGCGAGGTAAGAACGACTAGCGAGTCTGTTGACCCTCCCCACAGCCCACCAGCAGGCTGGAGCCCTGGCCTTCCCAGCTGTCGGAAGAAGAACATGACGAACTGGATATTAGAAAGTGTCTGGAAATGTTCAAACTAAGCTTGCCTGGATTTTTGTGGGGAAAGTATATGGAACTGATTCAGATCACAAACTTAACAAGCTGGAGGAGATGAAAGGCTTGTAAATGTCCGATGTTCTGACAGATGCAGTGTATACACACTCCCTCCAAACCGCAAGGGATGTGGGTTGGTTGCAAGAGTGAAATATGTTAGCACTTGTAAAATGAATCACAACTTTGCATAAGAGAGCGCTTGAGGCAAGACTCTGAGTAGAGTTCCTCTGCCACATCTATATTCAGCAACTTGCCTCTGTCTGATATAAAAAGCTCGGCTGCACAAACTTGTTCACAGTAGATCTTGCATCTCAAAGAGAATACTCCCTCCTCTCTGTCCTTTTCCCTGTAAGATTACATCCACTGGGATCGGAGGTGTTGATTGCAAGTCTGAGCTGAAGATTGAAGCCCACAAATGTATGAACGAGATCTGATGTTTCATTTACATGCTTTGATTATTAGGACCATTAAACCACATGGTATCATGCAGCCATTACACCTGGGCAGGAGGGGGTGGGAAAGGGAAGTGCAGTCAGTCTTAATTACAATTCATACAATTTCATACAATTTGTTTATTTGTCTTTTGGACAAATTTGTCATTTGGACCCCGTTGAGGTCCAAACGAAATGTCGTTTCTGCAGCCATACATTACAAAACGAAGAAGACCCGAGACACAACACAATTTACACATACATCCATCACACCGCTGTGATGGAAGGCAAAAAAAACGTATCTCTCCACTGCACTCCCCCCCCCCCCCCGATGTCAGAGTCAAAGTCAAAGCCCCCGGCGGGCGATGGTGATTATCCCGCGGCCATTAAAGCCACGCCGGTTAATGCAGGGTCGCGCACCGGGTCCTGGCGTTAGAACCCCGGCGCGCGCCCGCAACGTCCGGCGGCCATTCCAAGCCGCGCGGGGGGATAAAGCCCCGCTCCAGGTGCGCTTCAACCCCGCAACTCGGGCAGGAGAAGTCGCCGCTGCGGAAGCCCCGAAAAGCGGTCTCCCACCAGGGACCCGCGGGCTTCCGGTGTTGCCGTCCGCCAGACCCGCGGTTGTAGCCTCCGAATCTCCGGGGGTCGGGTCGCAGCAGCGATTGTCTCCACCACAGCTCCACCCGCTCCGGACTCGGCCAGCCCCGTGACGGTGAGTAGTCCGCAGCTCCGCAACTGGAGCCCCAGGTCGTTCCTGCTGGAGGCTGCTCCACGTTGCCCAGCCCCAACGACAACGGAGACCCGACAAAGAAAAGGTCGGGTCTCCCGTGCAGGGGAAAGATTTTAAAGTTCCCCCCCCCCCACCCCACCCCCACACACATACCTCGACAAAAAAAAGAATAAAAAACTACATAAAAACGAGACAAAAATAATAAAAAGACAGACGGACTGCAGAGGCCGCTGCAAACGAGTCGCGCCGCCCACCACTCTAGGGCAGGGGTGGGGAACCTGTGACCTTCTAGGCCATTAAGTGCGGCCTTTTGAATGAATCCAAATTTGTAGAACAAATCCTTTTATTTTTTATTAATATGTTTTTGTTCGTCTTTTATTATTTTTATATTAATCTTAGAGATTAGAGATTAGAGATTAGAGATTCCTTTATTTGTCATTCAGACCTTTCGGTCTGAACGAAATTTCGTTGCCTGCAGTCATACATATAATAATAAATAACAAAACACACAATAAACACAAATTAACATCCACCACAGTGAGTTCACCAGGCACCTCCTCACTGTGATGGAGGCAAAAGTCTTAAAGTCTCTGTCTCTTCCCTCCTTGTTCTCCCTCTGCGCTGAGGTGATCCAGGCTTCTGATGTTGTGACCCCACCGGGTGATGGTATGTAAGCCAGTCCCGCGGCTGAATCCGTGCTCCGTCCGTGACGGGCCGGTTCAAACTCCGCGGCCCGGGTTGGCCGAGGCTGCCGAAGCTGCCGCCCTCCAGTCCAGCGGACGCAGCTGTAGTTGCGGGAGCCCCAGAAAAACAGGTCACCATCCTGTGACCTGCGCGCTCCCGAAGATGTCGTCCACTGGGCCCGCGGCCGAGCCTCCGGATTCAGGTCGCCACCAGCGTCCTCGGTCGCTACCGCCGGAACGCCACCGCAGCCCCGAAGTTGGCCAGCCTCGTGCTGGTAAGTCCTGGCTCTGCCTCCGGAGCCTCGAGGTCGCTCGCTCGCAGTTGGAGTTGGAGGCCGGCAGCTCCGCCATTAGGCCTCAGCGCAGACGGAGGCAGAGAAGGGGGATACGACAAGAAAAAGTCGCATTCCCCGAAGGAAGAGACAAAAGTCATGTTTCACCCCCCCCCCCACACATACACAACCCAATAAACTAAAATTTAACTAAAACAGGACAAAAGAAAACAACAAAAAAAGTAAAAACAGACGGACTGCAGGCGAGCCGCTGCTGTACGACAGCGCCGCCACTTCCGCCACTAATCTTAAAATTAGTCAAGGGAATGGAGTGATATGGATCACGTGCAGGCAGTGGAGGTCTGTTTAAATTAGCATCATGTCCAGCATGGACATTGTGGGCCGAAGGGCCTGTTTCTATGCTGTGCTGTTCTATGTTCCTCACCCCATCTCCAAGGTCATGACCTTCACCCACGTTGACCTTAACACATCAGCATCATCATCGTTGAAAACATTAGCGACGCAGTGGCGCTGGTTTCCGACGGGAACGGTGACGGACACACCACACATCACTGTCCTCCAGTTCCTGCGGACTTCCGCCGCTGGAAGTGTAGGATTTTGGTGTGTGTGTGTGCCCTTTATCATCGTTCCTTACAATGCCATGTATGACAGTGATCGCAACTTCTACTGAAGTGTGGATGGCCGTTGGCTCGCTAGAAGCTCATCCGCCCTTTGACAGGTCTTGTTTTTGGGTCCTGCTGGGGGTCCACAGCCCCCTCCTCACCTGGCAAACCAGGAGGGGGAGACGGTTTAGTCGCCGACTGTCCGACCACGGAGCAGGTAGCACGGGATTACATAGTACCCGTGGTGGGGGACCCCGACCTTAACGGACCATGTACTAATTATACACTGGAGATTACCACATTCTCATCCAATCCCTACACTCTAGGGGGGAGATTTATAGAGGCCTATTTGGTATTTGTTCACTAATATTAAAGCTCTAGGGCAGGGGTGGGGAACCTGTGGCCTTCTAAGCCATTAAGTGCGGCCTTTTGAATGAATCCAAATTTTGTAGAACAAATCCTTTTATTTTTTATTAATATGTTTTTGTTCGTCTTTTATTATTTTTATATTAATCTTAAAATGAACGTATTTCAAATACCAATGAGTAAAAGAAGATTCAACGAAATAATCCTTGCCGACTGACGGCCACAATTAAAACATTAGTAAGTCATGAGGGCTATTTTAACAAAATAATGTACATTTTGAAGTCTATCTAATTGAAGTTTCTTGGATGCGGCCTTATTAGATTACAGCTAACTTAATGCGGCCTTCCAACATGAAAAGGTTCCCCACCCCTGCACTAGGGTTTCCAACCATTAGGGATGTGTCTTCCATTGACTTACCTTCCACATACTCCATTACCATGCAGAGGTGCCTCCTGGTCTCAAAGGAGCAAAACATACTGACGACAAATGGGTTCTCGGCAAACGTAAGGATGTCACGTTCCACAAATGCCTGCTGAATCTGGTTTCGGAGAATCAGGTTCTGTTTATTTATCTTCTTCATTGCAAACCGCTGCCTGGTCTCTCTATGCCTCACCAAATATACGGCACTGTAAATAAAACAAGAGTCCATTCATTCAAAAGTAACCAGCTTCTACTGAAAGACTACAGCTTATTTTGGTGTCTAATTAAACTATAATAGCCCTGTCCCACAGTACGTGTTCATTCCAAGAGCTCTCCCGAGTTTAAAAAAAATCTAACTCGTGGTAAGCACGGAGAATGAACGTAGCGGGTACGTCGCAGTCTCTTAGCCCCAACGGCAGGTACTCGGGAAGACTCGCTAACGGCAGGTAAGCACGGGAAGACTCGTGATGATTTTTCAACATGATGAAAAATGTCCACGAGAGCCCCGAGTACCGACGGGTGGCCATTACCGTAAATCTCCGAGTTCGAATCAGGGCAAACTCGGGAGAGCTCTTGGAATGAACTCGTACCGTGGGACAGGGCTTTAATGCAACCAATGTGCCATAATTGTCTTCATACCATTGATCAGTCCAATCTACCACACCAGTATGGTATTGACAGGCCTCGGTCTGTCAGCGAGGATTCTCTTGAACTTCTACAGGTGTACAGTGCAGGAGCATATTGACTGGTTGCATCACGGCCTAGTGCGGCCACTTGAGCGCCCAAGTGTGAAGAAGACTGCAAAAAGTTGTGACCACTGCCCCGTCCATCACCGGCTCTGTCCTCCTCTCCACCGAGGGGATTTACTGGAGTTGCTGCCTCAAAAAGGCAGCCAGCAGCATCTGAGACCCACACCATCCTGGCCACACTCTCATTTCACCCCTGCCATCGAGAAGAAGTTACAGGAGCCTGAATACTGTCACGTCCAGGTTCAGGAACAGCTTCTTCCCTACAGCCATCAGGCTATAAAACACGACAAACTCAAATAAGCCCTGAACGACATAAACTATTATTGTTAATATTGCACTAATATGTTTGTTGTTTTTTTATGTATTCCTATGCGTGTGTGTGTATACACACACTGAACTTTTTTTTCTCATTTATTATACTGTTCACAGTGTACTATGTTTACATATTCTGTTGTGCTGCTGCAAGTAATAATTTCATTGTTCTACCTGGGACACCTCCAGATTCAGGGACAGTTTCTTCCCAGCTGTTATCAGGCAACTGAACCATCCTACCAATAACTAGAGAGTTGTCTTGAACTACTATTAACCTCATTGGAGACCCTTAGGCTATCTTTAATCAGACGTTACTGGACTTGCACTTGCACTAAACATTATTCCCTTTATCATGTATCATTACATTGTGGATGGCTCAATTGTAATCATGCATTGTCTTTCCGCTGACTGGTTAGCACGCAACAAAAAGCTTTTCACTGTACCTCGTTACACGTGATAATAAACTAAGCTGAATGCAGGCAAATAAGATTTGGCAACATGTTCGGCACAGACATTGTGGGCTGAAGGGCCTGTTCCTGTGCTGTACTTTTTCTGTGCTCCCAAGACATCATCAGAAATACCCATTGCTGATGCCTCCTTGCTCATCTCTGGTTCTGCCAAACAGTCAGGGAACATTGGGCTTTGCCCGACCCCTTTTCCGGGGTTACGTCCGTGCCCCGGGTGGTCGTTAGAGAGGGACTACGCGCTGTCCACGGGCGCCCTGGGGGATTTCCGGGACCGCTGGGCACCGCGGGGGGTTGAATGCATCCTTGACAAGGAGTGTAAAGGGCCTGTCCCACTGCGGCGACCTAATCTGCAAGTTCAGGCGAGTTTGCCCTCGCTCATACTCGCCAGCATGGTCGACACGAGGTCCGAGGAGGTCTTTGTAACTCTCCTTCATTCTCGAGAGTAGTCCCCGCGTACTCGAGGCTTCAGCTAGGTTGCGGCGTATTTTTCAACATGTTGAAAAAATGCCCGCGAGTAACAAAAAGGTCGCCATGGAAAAATCAATACTTTTTTTTACTCGTAGGTTTAGTCGAAGTAGGTCGTAGTAGGTCGGCATGTTATTCGTAGGCAATCGAGGGTCGTCTAAGGTAATGGAAGGTAGTTGTAGATAGTCTTCAACATAGTCGAAGGGAGGTCGAAGAGAGGTCGAAGGAGATCGAAGGAGGTCGTCTTCACTCTCCACTATTCGGTGTCCAATTTTCCCGAAGCTAGTCGTAGCTAGTCAAAGCTGGTCATAGATAGTCGTAGCTAGTCGAAGGAGGTCTTCAACATAACATTTTTTCAAACTCTCCTAAACTCGCCAATTAGGTCGCCCAAGTGGGACAGCCCCTATAGATAGTTGTATAATAGTTTATCGATGTCATGTATTATGGTGATGGGTTCTGGGTTTTTTTACTTTAAAAAACAAAGTAGAACCAAACACCATAATACACAACAAACAATAAACTATTAATAATATTTAATATTTGAATAAATATTTTTTGATTATAAACAAAAACAAAAAAAACCAGCCTGGGAACATGGAATCCTGGTGGAAATGAGGAGAAAGCAGGAGCGGGGGGGTACTGATTTTGGATGATCAGCCATGATCTTATTGAACAGTGGTGCTGGCTCGAAGGGCCGAATGGCCTACTACTGCACCAATTTTCTATGTTTCTATGAAAGTATGGCGAGAATGAAATGCTCGGAGAAGGAAAAAGAGGTGCAGCAGCACAGGCCTTGAACCTGGTGAGATGCAGGAGGAGCCCGGCCAGGACTCACCCCACAGAGCCCAGTCCCTCCACGCACTAGAGTCTCCCAACCCCTGCAGAGTGGTTACTAAGATGGCTGATCCGTGGGCGCTTGCTGCTGGGACGCAAGTCGGGGCTTGATCAACCCCGGCTGGGTCGCCTGGGCGAGGGGGTCTGATGTTGTGAGACCCGAAACACCCAATGACCCCAGGACACATCACCGAGGATGCGTCCCAGCGCATCTAGAAGATGGATATTTTTCACACAAATCTCACCACGACGTCATCTTGATTTCAAGGACTATGTTGGACCCTGCGTGTTGGTCGTACAAAATTCTATCCCTCTGGGTCACAACGTTTGTGCCATCTGTTGCCATCGAACGTTAACCAGCTCCCTCATGTCAAGGAGCTGCATCCGCTCCGTCACCAAGGTGGGACAGGGACTCCAGTTACCAACTCACCATGTATGCACTGGAGCCTCTAGGCATTAAAAATGCATCAGCAACCTGCTTGCAGCAATCTGGGATGTAGTTCCCAGTAAAAAAAACAAACTAACGTGGATGCTCCTAAGTCAAGGCTTTTGTTTATTAGTACTAAATATATACGTAGTGGATGGTTGTAATTGGGATATCATGTGATGTCAATTCCACGAACAGATCCAGTGGGATATAGCAACATAATTTCCACATCCCAAAAATCAATTGCATTTATTTTATTTATCTCCCCCGGGCGAGAGGATTCTAAAGCTGCAGGGCACAGGTTTAAGATGAGAGGGGAGAGATTTAAGAGGGACCTCAGGAGTAACCTTTTGTCCATACCACCAGGGGCACCGGGGAGATGGCAGCCCTGCCGGCAGTCTGTTTGTCTTTTGACTCTTTTGTTATTTTTTTAGTCTGTAAAAAGTTTTGTTTTAATGTTCTTTGGTTTGTTTTATGTGGGGGGGGGGGGGGGGGGGAGGGGATCGGGGGAAACATTTTCTTTTCAAGTTCTTACCTTCCCGGAGATGTAATCAATTTTCGGATCACATTCTCCGGGCGCTTTGCGGCCTACCATCGCTGGGAGCTGGAGGCCTTCTCGGACTGACTTTGAGCCCTATCGCGGGGCGCGGACTTAACATCGGAGCTGATCCCTTGCCTGGGATCGCTCCCACCGCGACTACCGCGGAATCAACATCAAGGGCTCGCAGTCTCGGGTGAGGCCGAGTCGGGAGCTCCAACGTCGCGGAAGGTTCGACCAGCCCCGACGCGAGGTTCGATCGCCCGGCGCGGGGGGGGGCTGACATCCCCCTAATGCGGGAGCTTGATCGCCTCGACGCGGAGGGCCCGAACGCCGCGGCTACGGGAGTTAAGATCATCCCGTCAACGGGGGCTCGAGGCCCACGACCGAGAAAGAACTAAGGGAAGGACTTGAACTTTATTTCGCCTTCCATCACAGTGAGGAATGTGGAGGAGTCACTGTGATGGATGTTCATTGTTAAAATGTGTTTTTGAGTGATTTGTTACTTTTAATTGTATGACTGACCTGGTCAATGAAATTCCTCGTATGTTGCAAAACATACTTGCCGAATAAAGTGTGATTCTGATTCTGATTGCCTCAGAGGGTAGCTTGTATCGAGAATGAGCTGCAGAGTGGCGCAGCGGTAGAGATGCTGCCTTGCAGCGCCAGAGACACGGGTTCGATCCTGACTGTGGGTGGTGTCCGTGCGGATGCTGTACCTTCTCCTCATGACCTGCGTGGGTTTTCTCTGGTTGCTCCGGTTTCTTCCCTCACATATTGTAAATTGTCCCGAGTGGGTGTAGGATCGTGTTAATGTGCGGGGATCGCTGGTCGGCACAGACTCGGTGGGCCGAAGGGCCTGTTTCCGGGCTGTATTCCTGAACTAAACTAAAAACTAAGGAAGCCATAGAGGTGGAAACTATATTTAAAACAAATTTGGACAGATATGTGGATGGGAAAGGTTTAGAGGGCTGTGGGCCAAATTCAGGGCAGATGGTGGAGACAGATACATTAATGGCATTTAAAGATACTTTTTGGATAGGCACAAGGACATGCAGGGAATAGAGGGATATGGATTATGTGCAGGCAGGTAAGAGTTCGTCTTGGCATCATGTTTGGCAGAGACATTGTGGGCTGAAGGGCCTGTTCTTGTGCTGTACTGTAATGGAGTCATAGAATGATGCAGCGTGGAAACAGGCCCTTCGGCCCAACTTGCCCAGACCGGCCAACATGTCCCTGCCACACTGGTCCCACCTGCCCGCATATGGCCCATATCCCTCCAAACCTGTCCCATCCATGTACCTGTCTAACTGTTTCTTAAACGTTGGGATAGTCCCAGCCTCAACTACCTCCTCTGGCAGCTTGTTCCCTACACCCACCGCACTTTGTGGGAAAAAGTTACCCCTCAGATTCCTATTAAACCTTTTCCTCGGCACCTTAAACCTATGTCCTCTGGTCCTCGATTCACATACTCTGGGCAAGACACTCTGTCCATCTACCCGATCGTTCGCTACGAAATTTCGGAGCGCCGCGCGATACCGACACAACTCCATACCCCTCCGCGCTTCTCAGTGGGACCGGCCACACGATGCCCGTGCGCCTCAACGCGACGACGAGGTCGCGTAATTTGCGTGCAAGCGGGATGGGGGCCTTAACTGTTCTATCTTCTATATTCTCATTTAGTGCCAACAACATCCTGAATCACATACAGAACCAGAGCAGGTAAGGACTACGGATTTCCTTCCTGAGATATATCCGTGATAATCCTATTCTGTGACAATTTATTACCCGCCTAATTCCAGATTTATTTAACTAATGACATTTAGACTCTTCAGCTGCCATAACAGGTTCAAACTCAGGATCACCCTTTAGCCACCTGTATAACAACTTGACCTAACTTACCCATACGCTCCATTGCTTATTAGTTTGATGGTGTCAAAGTCTTCTTCAGAAGGTGCCTTTGTAGGTTTGCCAGCAGATCCACGACCCTGTAGCAAAACAAACGTCTAGGTTTGGTCGAAGGTAGACACAAAATGCTGGAGCAACTCAGCGGGACAGGCAGCATCTCTGGAGAGAAGGAATGGGTGACGTTTCGGGTCACGATCCTTCTCTTGACTGAGAATCAGGAGAGAGGGGAGACGCAGAGATATGGAAGGGTAAGGTGTGAAAACGAGAAATCAAAGGGGACTGAGATCCAGGATCATTGTTGGCTGAGGGGAAGGTGACAACGAGGCACAGTCAATAACATTTAATCAGGAGGACAGTGACAGTCAGGGATCTAGGGTGGGGGAGGGATGGAGAGAGAGGGAAAGCAAGAGTTACTTGAAGTTAGAGAAGTTAATATTCACACAGCTGGGTTGTAAGCTAAGTTTGGTCGGGCTTTTGAACATCTTGCGTTCATTCAATTCTTTAAAGTGGGGATTAGTATGGATGGGGAAGTGGGGATTAGTGTGGATGGGGACAGCTTGGTCGACATGGACGAGTGGGTCTGCAGGGCTTGTTTCCTTGCTGTTTGACTGTGTGGATTGTCAGTGAGGTTATGGAGAGGTTTAAAGGTGAGGACTTTCGGTCGGAGTGGAAGTGACTCGAGAGAGTTCTACACTGATACAAACTCCGCACTACTGCGGGCTAATGTACAGCCAAGGTGCGGCATAGACAGTGGCAAAAGGGACAACATGACATGAGAGGGATGGAAGAAATGACAGAGGCCATAAGAGTGCTGAAGATACAGAGATCAGTGAAACATAGACAAACATAACTGTGTCTGAGATAACTCACATCGATCAAGTCGACCAACTCTTGGGCGTTGAGGTTGGCATTGTCATAGGTGTCCAGGTGAGCAATTTCTATGTTAAAGAACACAAGGACAGGTAACTTAGCAGGTAGAAGCAAAGAACTGCAGATGCTGATATGTGAGTGATATGTGGCCACTGCATGGCTGTGGGGACATTTGAAAATAAACCAATGTGTTCCTACCCTCCAAGGGATCTCGAGTCAGTCCCAGTTGATTGATGATATAACGTGGGATGTCGATTTTAATTCCATGGCCCTCTTTCGCGTGGTCTTCTGCAGCTTCAAGTAGATGGTAAAATTCCTCCGGATTAAACTCCTGCCATGGTGGGAAAATAAAGAGCGCTTGTGAGACATTTTCACACCCCCCCCCCCACCGACAATCCGTCTGAAGAATGGTCACAATCCTTTGGTGAGCAGTTTTGGGCCCCATGTCTGAGGAAGGATGTGCTGGCCCTGGAGAGGGTCCAGAGGAGGTTCACGAGAATGATCCCAGGAATGAGTAGGTTCACCTATGATGAGCGCTTGTCGGCACTGGGCCTGTACTCGCTGGAGTTTAGAAGAATGAGGGGGGAACCTCATTGAAACAAACAGAATAGTGAAAGGCTTGGATAGGGTGGATGTGGAGAGGATGTTTCCACTAGTGGGAGAGTCTAGGACTAGAGGTCATAGACTCAGAATTAAAGGATGTTCGTTTAGGAAGGAGATGAGGTGGAATTTCAAGTAATCAGAGGGTGGTGAATCTGTGGAATTATTTGCCACAGAAAGCCTTAGAGGCCACGTCAGTGTACATATTTAAGGCAGGGATAGATAGATTCTTGATTAGCTCGGGTGTCAGAGGTTATGGGGAGAGGGCAGGAGAATGGGGTTAGGAGGGAGAGATAGATCAGCCACGATTGAATGGCGGAGTAGACTTGATGGGCTGAATTCTACTCCTATTCCTTATGAATCCAAAATGTCACCCATCTATGTTCTCCAGAGATGATGCCTGACCTGCTGAGTCACTCCAGCACTTTGTGTCGTTTTTTGCAAACCAGTGTCTGCAATAATGTTGTCAATTTGACTTGGAGTTGCTTCTGTTAGCATATCCCACTTTTACATCTGCACTGAACACACAAGGGGCAATTTACAGAGGGCCATTTAACCTATAAACCTAGCACGTCTTTGGGATGTAGAGCAAAGGGAGAACGTGCAAACTCCACACAGACAGCACCCGTGGTCAGGATGGGGGGGGGGGGGGGAGGTGATTTGCCTTACAATTCACTTGCTAACGCCTGACATTCGAAACAACCGAGATAAGAACTAAACATCCTGAAAATGTTCAGCAGGTCAGGCAGCATCTATGGGGAGGGAAGCGGAGTTAGTAATTTAGGTCCATTACCTTCCAGGCTAGACACTAAATGCTGGAGTAACTCAGCGGGTCAGGCAGCACCTCTGGAGGAGATGGATAGGTGACGGTTGGGTCAGTCTGAAGAAGGGTTCCGACCTGAAACTTCACCAATCCATTTTCTCCAGAGATGCTGCCTGGCCCACTGACTTACTCCAGCATTCCATGTCTATCTTTGGTAGAAGCCAGCATCCACAGTTCCGTTTTATTACGGCATTCAATGCTTATGCGCAGTGTGACGTCTACACAATCAGGTCCACCCAGGAGTTGCTTGTCACAGTTCACGTGATCCCAGACCAATATCTACCCCGTCAAAGACTCCGTTTTGATCGTACTGGGTAATGTCACTAGGTAATGTGACAAATGAGCAATACCATTCCTCTTGAAGAAAGAACTGCAGATGCTGGAAAAATCGAAGGTAGACAAAAAAAACTCAGCCGGTGAGGCAGCATCTATGGAGCAAAGGAATAGGCGACGTTTCGGGTCAAGACCCTTCTTCAGACCATTCCTGTTGCACTTCTGGAGAGCAGCGCAGACTCACCAGGCACTCCAGCAGACGTGCAGGTCTTGCGATGATGATCAGCAACTTCTTCATCAACTGCGTGACAAAGGCAACTTCCGCACTCTCCGACCGCTCGTGAGCCTGGGGGGGGACGATAGAGATGTTGGTCACATTCATACTACCCTGCATCACACACCGATCAATGTGAGGGTTTAGTTTAGAGATACAGCGCGGAATCAGGCCCTTCGGCCCACCGACTCCGCGCCGACCAGCGAGCCCCTACCTACCCAATTTACCTACAAACCTGTACGTCTTTGGAGTGTGGGAGGAAACCGAAGATCTCGGATAAACCCCACGTAGGTCACGGGGAGAACGTGCAAACTCCGTACAGACAGTAGCCGTAGTCGGGATCGAACCCGGGTCTCTGGCGCTGCAAGCGCTGTAAGGCAGCAACTCTACCGCTGCGCCACCGTGCCGCCCTAGGGTGAGGAAACCTCACATGCAAGTTGGTTAGTGGTTAGTGCATCAATGATTCACTGAGTCTACATTGACCATCGATCGGCCGTTCATAATGGTTCTGTGTTATCCCACTTTTGCATCCACTCCCTACATACCCAGGACAACTTGCAGAGGCCAATTAACCAACAAATTAACCTACAATGGGCAGCATGGTGGTGCAGCGGTAGAGCTGCTGCCCTACAGTGCCAGAGACCCAGGTTCGATCCTGACTACGGGTGCTGTCTCTACTGGGTTTGTACGTTCTCCCTGTGATCCTGGTGGGTTTTCTCCGAGATCTTCAGTTTCTTACCACACTCCAAAGACATAGAGGTTTGTAGGTTAATTATCTTGGTATAAATGTAAATAGCCCCTAGTGTGTGTAAGGTGGTGTTAACGTGCGGGGATCGCTGGTCGGCACGGATTCGCTGGGCCGAAGGGCCTGTTTCCACGCTGTATCTCTAAACTAAACGGAACTACAAACCCGCACATCTTTGGGATGTGGAAGGAAAACAATGCGCCTGGAGGGAACCCACATGGTCACAGGGAGAACATGCAAACTCCGCACGGACAGCAGGTGGCAAGTTCATGGTTGCCCATTATTGAGAGTAGCGTTTCTATTTCAGTTTTTTTTTTTTAATAAACTAAATTTAATATCCTCCGCTGCTGTAGTGGATTTCCAACCCAGAACACCAGCTGCGGGGCTACAGATTTAAACCCTGTGCATTCACACATCTGTGTATATGATTTTATACAAGGGCACGGGGCACGGAGGCACAGCAGTAGATTTGCTGCCTTACAGCGCTTGCAGCGTCGGAGACCCGGGTTCAATCCCGACTGGACGTTCTCCCCGTGACCCGCGTGGATTTTCCCTGAGATCTTCGGTTTCCTCCCACACTCCAAAGACGTGCGGGTTTGTAGGTTAATTGGCTGGATCTAAATGTAAAATTGTCTCTGGTTTGGGTCGGATAGTGTTAGTGTACGGGCATCGCAGTTCGGCGCAGACTAGGCGTTTCCTTGCCGCAGCTCTGAACTAAACTAAACTAAAGTCCGATAAAGCTGCAACATATAATTTCCTGACTCTTCTACTCAATGCCCTGCCTGCCAGATTGCTGTGTGTATGTGTTTGTTGGTGACGGACGTATGGCGACACAAGCTTTCCACTGTACCTCGGGCAATGAACTAAACTGGACAGAGAAGGTTCACCAGACTGATTCCTGGGATGGCAGGACGTTCATATGAAGAAAGACTCGGCTTGTACTCGCTAGAATTTAGAAGATTGAGGGGGGATCTTATAGAAACTTACAAAATTCTTAAGGGGTTGGACAGGCTAGATGCAGGAAGATTGTTCCCGATGTTGGGGAAGTCCAGAACAAGGGGTCACAGTTTAAGGATAAGGGGGAAGTCTTTTAGGACCGAGATGAGAATTTTTTTTTTCACACAGAGAGTGGTGAATCTGTGGAATTCTCTGCCACAGAAAGTAGTTGAGGCCAGTTCATTGGCTATATTTAAGAGGGAGTTAGATGTGGCCCTTGTGGCTAAAGGGATCAGGGGGTATGGAGAGAAGGCAGGTACAGGATACTGAGTTGGATGATCAGCCATGATCATATTGAAGGGCCGAATGGCCCACTCGAAGGGCCGAATGGCCTACTCCTGCACCTATTTTCTATGTTTCTATGAGTGGACTCACGTCCTGCAACAGCCTCTCCAGGTTCTCCTGCAGCTCAAAGAAGTAGCGGGAGGTGATGAGCCCATCCTGAGACTTGTCCAGGCAGTCCCGGGACATCTCGATGATCTGGTGGTGGATGAAGCTGAGCACTCCGTCCCCCAGCGGGAGCACATTCTCCGGCGCGTTGACGGCGAAGAACTCCTGCAGCCTCTCCTCCATCTGCGCGGTGGCCTGCAGTGGGAAGCGCATCGCAAGATTCACCACCATGTGAGGAGAAATGCATTTGAAGTTCCTAGCGTAACATTCCACCAGCATCATAAAGTGATACAGTGTGGAAACTTGCCCCCACCGGCCAACTTGTCCCAGCTACACTAGTCCCACCTGCCTGAGTTTACTCCATATCCCTCCAAACCTGTCCTATCCATATACCTGTCCAACTGCTTCTTAAACATTGGGATAGTCCCAGCCTCACCTACCTCCTCTGGCAGCTCGTTCCATACACCCACCACCCTTTGTATGAAAAAGTTACCCCTCAGATTCCTATTAAATCATTTCTCCTTCACCTTGAACCTGTGTCCTCTGGTCCTCGATTCCCCTACTCTGGGCAAGAGATTCTGTGCGTCTACCCGACCTATTCCACTCATGATTTTATACACCTCTATAAGATCATCCCTCATCCTCCTGCGCTCCAAGGAATAGAGACCCAGCCTACTCAACCTCTCCCTATAGCTCACACCCTCTAGTCCTGGCAACATCCTCGTAAATCTACTCCGAACCCTTTCAAGTTTGACAATATCTTTCCTATAATATCATCATGGAAGCATAGTTCAAGAAGGAGGGCCCTGACCTGAAATGGCACCGGTCCACTCCCGCCCTCCCCATTCAACTTGGATTGATGTACAAGGTTGTCACTTCCTCAATGACAATAAGAAATCTCGCAGAAGTCCTCTCCAGAAGCTTTGCAATGCAGAAGAGGCCACTCAGTCCTCTGCTAGGTGAGATCCCACCCAATCTGTGACCTGAGTCCACAACTAGTTCCCAACTCCAGTACCCTCGGTAAACGACTATCTCCATTCACCCTAAGACTGTAGAAATGCAATTCCGTTCAAACCAAGCTGTTTGAATGACAATAAAAGGCATTCTATTCTATTCTATTTTATTCTATCTAATCACCTCATGATTTTATACACCTATAGGATTTTGACTATCTATGCCTAAAAAGTCACCCATCAAAATGTTATATTTCCTCCAGCCCTTTGCTCATTGTGCTTTAGGAAACATTACTCTAGTATATCCTTTTAACAACAGGCAGCCAAACCCATGTACCTGCATTGGAAACACAACCTTCGTTCCCGCCTATACAAACGCCTGTCCAAATGCCTAATAACTTTATATCTGGCAGCACAAACCACGCACAATTAGCTTCCTGTGCTCCAAGGAAGAAAGTCCTAGCCTGCCCAACCTCTCACTTTAGCTCAAGCCCTCGAGTCCAGGCATTATTCCCGTAAATCTTTCTCTCAAGTCTTTCCAGCTGATAGGCATCCTTCCTGCAGCAGAGTGACCAAAACTGAACATAGTCAAAGAAATCAAAGCTCTGATGAACACAATGGGCCCCAAGGGCAACTCCCTCTGGCCACCTACCTTTGGGAATCTTTCCTTGTAGACATGGTTCATCATGACTATCTCATTGTCGTAGCAGGAAGGAGACCGCCCGGGACTGCAACAGATCAAAAGCCACAGGTTAGTTCTGGGCAACAAACCCGCTCGGAAGATCTCCGCATCTGATTTCAGATAGTCTCCACGGGATGTGTTGTCTCGAGGTGTTCAGCTATATGAAAGGCTGGTGAGCAATTCAGTAACCAGGGGCTGGGTACCGTGACTAGAAGATGGAGTTGGGACACGCACACACACACACAAGAAATGACAAGATGAAGAGTTACCAGAAAATGGATCACTTTAACAAATGCTGATTGACCCAAAAACTAGAATAGCAAAAAGCGGGAAAAAACACACACACACAGTGTTGTACATCTGGAACCAGGGTGCCCTGCCCATATTACGTCATTCCCACATATACATGTTTCTACGCGGGCAAATAAAGTAGTCCTTGTGGTATAACAAAGTAGTCCTTGCAATATCACAACACACAGTGCTGGAGTAACTCAGCGGGTCAGGCAGCATCCCTGGGGAACATAGATTGGCGGCATTTTGGGTTGGGACCCTTCTTCTGAACACCTATTCGTGTTCTCCAGAGATGCTGCCTGACCTGCTGAGTTAGATAGATCTCTAGGGGTTAGTGGAGTCAAGAGATATGGGGAGAAGGCAGGCACGGGTTATTGATAGGGGACGATCAGCCATGATCACAATGAATGGCGGTGCTGGCTCGAAGGGCCAAATGGCCTCCTCCTGCACCTATTTTCTATGTTTCTATGTTTCTATTACTCCAGCGCTTTTGTGTTTTATTTGATAACCCAGCATCTGCAGTTCATTGTGTCTCTAATATCAATATATGGAATCATTATACAAGTCTCCTTAAGTAAATGTGATCTATTGGTCAGCACAAGAATCTGCAGAAGCTGGAATCGAGCGGGGAAAAAAAAAATGCTGGAGGAACTCAGCATCGGAGGAGGAAATGGACAGACAACAGCCCAGTCTGAAGAAGGGTCCCGACCCAAAGCATCATCTATCCATTCCATCCACAGATGCTGCCTGACCTGCTGAGTAACTCCAGCATTTTATGTTTTGCACAATCCATTAGACATTCAGCATCTCAACCTCTCCTATCCTAACGTATCATAGCCTATTGAGGAAATTCACGGAACTTATCGAGGGAGGACATTGTTATCATGGAAGCCTGCTCTTGAAGGAGGGTCCTGACCTGAAATGGCACCTGTCCATTCCCTCCACAGATGCTGCCTGACCCACCGAGTTCCTCCAGCACTCTGTGTTTTGTTCACGACTCCATTACCCTGAAGGACCTTGGCTTTAACTAGACTTGCATCAACTGTTCCATTTTGGGTGCTGCTCTCATCTTTAAGGTTGAGGGATCTTGTCCCTGCCCAGGGACTTCAACGTCACATCTCCTCAGCCCTCTAGAGCAGTGCGCAGGGAGAACTGTTCCAACAGAAGTGCCATCTTTTGGGTGAGATGTGAAATAGACAATGGGTGCAGGAGTAGGCCATTCGGCCCTTAGAGCCAGCACCGCCATTCAATGTGATCATGGCTGATCATCCCCAATCAGTACCCCGTTCCTGCATTCTCCCCATATCCCCTGACTCCGCTATCTTTAAGAGCCCTATCTAGCTCTCTCTTGAAAGCATCCAGAGAACCTGCCTCCAACGCCCTCTGAGGCAGAGAATTCCACAGACTCACAACTCTCTGTGAGAAAAAGAGTTTCCTCGTCTCCGTTCTAAATGGCTTACCCTTTATTCTTAAACTGTGGCCCCTGGTTCTGGACTCCCCCAACATCGGGAACATTTCCTGCCTCTAGCGTGTCCAAACCCTTAACAATCTTATATGTTTCAATAAGATCCCCTCTCATCCTTGTAAACTCCAGAATGTACAAGCCCAGCCGCTCCATTCTCTCAGCATATGACAGTCCCGCCATCCCGGGAATTAACCTTGTAAACCTACACTGCACTCCCTCAATAGCAAGAATGTCCTTCCTCAAATTTGGGGACCAAGACTGTACACATTACTCCAGATGTGGTCTCACTAGGGCTTTGTACAACTGCAGAAGGAGGCCTCTATCTGTTCTCCCTGGTGCAATTAAGAAAGCCCAAGGCCCTACCTTAAGTAGGAGCTGGGGGGGGAGGACTAACTTATAATTTTCCTGCCAAACAGATCACCCAATTATAATGACAGACCCGGATATTGTTTCCATTAACTTTGATCAACATGAATACATCATTGTGACAGATAGACACTAAATGCTGGATTAACTCAGCGGGACGGGCAGCATCTCTGGAGAGAACCCCTGAGTTACTCCAGCTTTTTGTGTCTATCTTCCAGCACCTGCAGTTCCTTCCTACACTATATACTGTGAGTTTAATCAAAGCAAATAGAAAAAATAATTGGTCTATCTGGGAACCGCCTTGCCCTGGCTCAATTGTTCCCCTCCTGAAATTAGTGAGAGCATTTGAGTCAACTGTGCCCCTTTGATAAATCCATGTAATGGTGATAGCACAGAATTTGGCCGTTCATAGAAACATAGAAAAATAGGTGCAGGAGTAGGCCCTTTGAGCCAGCACTGCCATTCAATATGATCATGGCTGATCATCCAAAATCAGTACCCCATTCCTGCTTTTTCCCCATATCCCTTGATTTCTTTAGCCCTAAGAGCTAAATCTAACTCTCTCTTGAAAACATCCAGTGAATTGGCCTCCACTGCCTTCTGTGGCAGAGAATTCCACAGATTCACAACTCTACTCTCTGGGTGAAGAGGTTTTTCATCATCTCAGTCCTAAATTTCCTACCCCTTATTCTTGAACTGTGACCCCTGGTTCTGGACTCCCCCAACATCGGGAACATTTTCCTCCGCTATCTTTAAGAGCCCTATCTAGTTCTTTCTTGAAAGTATCCAGAGAACCAGCCTCCACCGCCCTCTGAGGCAAGGGAATTCCACAGACTCACAACTCTCAGTGAGAAAAAGTGTTTCCTCGTCTCCGTTCTAAATGGCGTACCCATTATTCTTAAACTGTGGCCCCTGGTTCTGGACTCCCCCAACATCGGGAACATTTTTCCTGCATTCTAGCCTGTCCAATCCTTTAAGAATTTTATATGTTTCTATGAGATGCCCTCTCATCCTTTTAAATTCCAGTGAATACAAGCCCAATCGATCCATTCTTTCATCATGTCAGTCCCGCCATCCCGGGGATTAACCTGGTGAACCTACGCTGCACTCCCACAATAGCAAGAATGTCCTTCCTCAAATTAGGAGAGCAAAATTGCACACAATACTCCAGGTGTGGTCTCACCAGGGCCCAACATGTCCCTGGCAGCTCTCTACCAGAGCCAATCTTGCTTCTTGCTATTGAGGGGGTGCAGCGTAGGTTTACAAGGTTAATTCCCGGGATGACGGGACTGTCATATGCTGAGAGAATGGAGCAGCTGGGCTTGTACACTCCAGAGTTTAGAAGGATGAGAGGGTATCTCATTGAAACATATAAGATTGTTGAGGGCTTGGACACGCTAGAGGCAGGAAACATGTTCCCGATGTTGGGGGAGTCCAGAACCAGGGGCCACAGTTTAAGAATAAGGAGTAAGCCATTTAGAACGGAGACGAGGAAACACTTTTTCTCCCAGAGAGTGGTGAGTCTGTGGAATTCTCTGCCTCAGAGGGCGGTGGAGGCAGGTTCTCTGGATGCTTTCAAGAGAGAGCTAGATAGGGCTCTTAAAGATAGCGGAGTCAGGTGATATGGGGAGAAGGCAGGAACGGAGTACTGATTGGGGATGATCAGCCATGATCACATTGAATGGCGGTGCTGGCTCGAAGGGCCAAATGGCCTACTCTTGCACCTATTGTCTATGGTCTAACATTGTCACAGCATCATCAAAATGGTGTCAGCTCCTCCGCTCTGGGGCAGTCAGGGTGGGGGAACGCCGTGGGCAGTCAGGGTGGGGGAGCGCCGTGGCGGTTACTGACCTGAGGCTCCGCGAGCGCGGGCGGATGGCCGGGGAGCGCCGACCTCCATCATCGTCCGTGATGCTCTCCGTGCTGCCAAAGTGCTTGGACAGGAAGTGTAGCTCGTCCACGGTGGGCTGGAAGGGCAACTGGTGGAGCTTCTCCTGCGACGAGCAGGAAGACTGCAGAGTGAAACAAGGCCCAAGTGAGGGGGGGGAGGATAAACCAGGCCCCAAAGCCCAAAGCTTGGCCCCCATGCATCTGCCCTCCCTTCATCTCCTCTCGTGGTGGCTGCCCAGACCATCATTGACTGCCCTCCATTGTTGGACCCTGTGGATTCATGTTTCCCTGCTTGCCCTCCACCTCACTCCCTCCAACCAGACCAATGTGAGAGCATAGAGGGAGGCCATTCATTCCTTCAAAGCTCTTAGAGTCATACAGCACGGAAAAGCAGGCCCTTCAGCCCGATTCACCAATGCTGACCAAGATGTCCCAACTAAGCTGGCATTTGAACGTGTGTGGCCCACATTCTTCCAAATCCTGTCCATATACCTATCCAAACACCTTTTAAACATTATTGAAATGTAAACTACTTTCACCGAGCAACTCGTTGCACATATCCACCACCCTCTGTGTGGATAGAGTTGCCCCTCCCGTTCCTATTACATCTTGTCCTTCTCCCCTTAAATCTATGCCCCTTAGTTTATGATCACCCTCGCCTAGATTTAAAACTCTGTACATTCACACATCTGTGTATATCATGTTATACACTGCAGATCACCACCCCTCAGCACGGTGGCCCAGCGGGTAGAGTTGCTGCCTTACAGCGCTTGCAGCACCGGAGACCCGGGTTCGATCCCGACTACGGGTGCCGCCTGTACGGAGTTTGTACGTTCTCCCCGTGAACCTGCGTGGGATTTCACCGAGATCTTCAGGTTTCCTCCCACACTCCAAAGACGCGCAGTTTTGTAGGTAAATTGGCTTGGTTGTAGTGCAAATTGTCCCTAGTGTGTGTGTGGGATAGTGTTCATGTGCTGGTCGGCACAGTAGAGCTGTTGCCTTACAGCGCCAAGGACCCGAGTTTGGTCCTGACTCCGGGTGCTGCCTGTCCTGAGCTTGTACATTCTCCCTGCGACCATGTGGGTTTCCACCTGGTGCTCCGGTTTCCTCCCACATTCCAAAGACGCGCAGGTGTGCAAGTTAATTGGCTTTTGTAAATTGCCCCTCGAGTGTAAGATGCAAAAGTGGGATAACACGGAACCCGTATGAATGGGTGATCATGATGGGCCAAAGGGCCTGCTTCCACGCTCTATCTCCATCTATCTCCTAAACATATAGAGCCACAGAGTGATACAGTGTGGAAACAGGCCCTTCGGCTCAACTTGCCCACATTGGCCAACATGTCCCAGCTATACTAGTCCCACCTGCCTTGTCCCTCCAAACCTGTCCTATCCATGTAACACATCTGCAGATCCTTGGTCTATATGTTACTGCCTCAGAAATGGCCTCCTGTACTCTCTCTCGAATGTAGTCACATCCTTTGCGTGACGGCACTCCAGCATAAGTTAACACAATGAATGAATAAATAAATATGCCGTTGCCGTTTACGAAGGTAGAACTGAGAGCCTGTGTTGTGGTCACTGCAATGGAGAGAATAACCAGCACTGGATCTCAGTCCATCCTTTCCCTCTGCAGGTTCAATGGTTGAAGTGAAAATGGTGGCACCTACAGACACGGTAGAGCTGGGCGTGTTGGTCCCATATCCTGACGAAGGCAGGGAGGCGAGGGACCACCGTCGTCCGTCCGCTCTGCGAATACAAAATGAAGCACTTCAGACAACATCGTACACATCACCCCCTCCCCAGACAAGCACCGTCCCATTGGGCAGCACGGTGGGGCAGCGGTAGAGTTGCTGCCTCACAGCGCTTGCAGCGCCGGAGACCCAGGTTCGATCCTGACTACGGGTGCTGGCTGTGCGGAGTTTGTACGTTCTCCCCGTGACCGCGTGGGTTTTCTCCGAGATCTCCGGTTTCCTCCCACACTCCAAAGACTTACAGGTTTGTAGGTTAATTGGCTTGGTAAATGTAAAAAAAATATTGCAGATGCCGAACGTTTTATCCTTGTACAATTGCTTAAAATCATAATTTTTTTTTTAAATTGTCCCTAGATAGTGTTAATATGGGGGGGGGGTCGCTGGTAGGTGTGGACCCGGTGGGCTGAAGGGCCTGTTTCCGCGCTGTATCTCTAAAACTAAAACATCCCTTTCCGTCTGAAAGCAACAGAGCTCTGTAACCCACGGAGCGGCTAAACCATATTGACGGTCACTCTATCACCTCTCACTAATGAGGCCAAATTGTCAGGCGTCAACAAATCAAGGAGCAGAGGATCAGTTCCCATGCAAAATGCTGTCAACTTTCATCTTGAGTCCTTGTTCATTCAGGAGAAGCTACCTAACGTTTTCTTCTTCAACCAGAACTAATGTTGGGGAAAGTGGGCAACGTTTTTGATCTTCTTTGGAGCCTTAAAGGCCTGTCCCACTGTACGAGCTAATTCAAGAGCTCTCTTGAGTTTAAAAAAAAAATCAAACTCGTGGTATGCATGTAGAATGTACAGAGCGGGTACGTCGGAGCTCGGGGACGTCTCTTAGCGGCTCGTAACGCTAACGGAAGGTACTCGGGAAACGCGGTAAGCTCGGGAAGACTCGTGAAGATTTTTCAACATGTTGAAAAATGTCCACGAGAGCCCCGAGTACCTACGAACGGCTATTACCGTAATTCTCCGAGTTCGAATCAGGGGAAACTCGGGAGAACTCTTGAATTAGCTCGTACAGTGGGAAACAGCCCCATAAGTTTAGTTTAGTTTGGTTTATTGTCACGTGTACCGAGGTACAGTGAAAAGCTTTTGTTGCGTGCTATCCAGTCAGTAGAAAGACAATACATGATTATAATTGATCCATTCACTGTGTATAAATGCATGATAAGGGAATAACGTTTAGTGCAAGGTAAAGCCAGTAATATCTAATCAAAGGTAGTCGGAGGGTCACCAATGAGGTAGATAGTAGTTCAGTTCAGTTTCATTTATTGTTACGTGTACCGAGGTACAGTGAAAAGCTTTTGTTGCGTGCTATCTAGTCAGTAGAAAGCCAATACATGATTACAATCGAGCCATTCACAGTGTATAGATACATGATAATAGAATCACGTTTAGTGCAAGATAAAGCCAGCAAAGTCCGATCAAGGATAGTCCGAGGGTCATCAAAGAGGTAGCTGGTAGTTCAACACTGCTCTCTAGTTGTGGTAGGATGATTCAGTTGCCTGATAACAGCTGGGAAGAAACTGTCCCCGAATCCGGAGGTGTGCTATTTCACACCTCTATGCCTTTTCCCTTGGAGAAAGTAGTGGCAGAAAAAAGCCAGCAATGATACTGGGAAATTCCAGATTTTCAAAGTTATCTTGAGATGAGACAAAGCAAATTCATCACATCTTAAAAATAATGAATAGGTTTGTGGGAAAACGTAGCCTGTGGACTAACAGCATGGACGTGGGATTAATCTAGAATCCATTTTGATGCTCCATGGGCAAGATGGGATAAACCCATTCCTTCTGTGATACAAATTTCAATGAATCTATGTAATAGATTATAAATACTTGTAATATTTTTTCCTATGTAATGAGCTCCAAACGGAACATTTTTGACATGTTAATGCACTAAATTATGATAATTTATTCTAATTTCTTAAGTAACAGAGTCACAATTGTTAAGGGAAGAGAAAATGAAATCAATGTTATTGATTCACATCCCATGTCAGAAAGGGTTTGGTTTGGTATTTGAAAGACAATAAGCACACAGCCAGGTCCATGGGTAAGGATTCCTCTGCTCACTGTCTGTGGATCATCACCTGTCTGTCAGTGAGATGTTATGGGAGAAGGCAGGGAAATGGGGTTGAGAAGGAAATATGGATCAGACAGGAAAGAAAGTTAGACACAAAATGCTGGAGTAACTCAACGGGTGAGGCAGCATCTCTGGAGAGAAGAATGGGCGACTTTTCAGGCTGAGACCCTTCTTCAGACTGATGTCAGGGGAGGGGGTGGGACAAAGATAGAATGTAGACGGGGACAGTAAGACTAGTGGGAGAACTGGGAAGGGGATGGAGAGAGAGAGAGAGCAAGAGCTATCTGAACTTTCAGAAGGCTTTCGACAAGGTCCCACATAAGAGATTAATATACAAACTTAAAGCACATGGTATTGGGGGTTCAGTATTGATGTGGATAGAGAACTGGCTGGCAAACAGGAAGCAAAGTGTAGGAGTAAATGGGTCATTTTCACAATGGCAGGCAGTGACTAGTGGGGTACCGCAAGGCTCGGTGCTGGGACCCCAGCTATTTACAATTTATATTAATGATCTGGATGAGGGAATTGAAAGCAACATCTCCAAGTTTGCGGATGACACTAAGCTGGGGGGCAGTGTTAGCTGTGAGGAGGATGCTAGGAGACTGCAAGGTGACTTGGATAGGCTGGGTGAGTGGGCAAATGTTTGGCAGATGCAGTATAATGTGGATAAATGTGAGGTTATCCACTTTGGTGGCAAAAACAGGAAAGCAGACTATTATCTAAATGGTGGCCGATTAGGAAAAGGGGAGATGCAGCGAGACCTGGGTGTCATGGTACACCAGTCATTGAAAGTAGGCATGCAGGTGCAGCAGGCAATGAAGAAAGCGAATGGTATGTTAGCTTTCATAGCAAAAGGATTTGAGTATAGGAGCAGGGGGGTTCTACTGCAGTTGTACAGGGTCTTGGTGAGACCACACCTGGAGTATTGCGTAGAGTTTTGGTCTCCAAATCTGAGGAAGGACATTATAGCCATAGAGGGAGTGCAGAGAAGGTTCACCAGAATGATTCCTGGGATGTCAGGACTTTCATATGAAGAAAGACTGGATAGACTCGGCTTATACTCGCTAGAATTTAGAAGATTGAGAGGGGATCTTATAGAAACTTACAAAATTCTTATGGGGTTGGACAGGCTAGATGCAGGAAGATTGTTCCCGATGTTGGGGAAGTCCAGGACAAGGGGTCACAGTTTAAGGATAAGGGGGAAATCCTTTAAGGCCGAGATGAGAAAAAACATTTTTCACACAGAGAGTGGTGAATCTGTGGAATTCTCTGCCACAGAGGGTAGTTGAGGCCAGTTCATTGGTTATATTTAAGAGGGAGTTAGATGTGGCCCTTGTGGCTAAAGGGATCAGGGGGTATGGAGAGAAGGCAGGTACGGGATACTGAGTTGGATGATCAGCCATGATCATATTGAATGGCGGTGCAGGCTCGAAGGGCCGAATGGCCTACTCCTGCACCTATTTTCTATGTATCTATGTATCTATGTAAGTTAGAGAAGCCAATGTCCATACCGCTGGGGTGTAAACTACCCAAGTGAAATATGAGGTGCTGTTCCTCCAATTTATGCTGGGACTCACTCTGACAATGGAGGAGGCCCAGGACAGAAAGGTCAGATTGGGAATGGGAAGGGGAGTTGAAGTGCTGAGCCACCGGGAGATCAGGTAGGTTAAGATGGATTGAGCGGTGGTGTTCAGTGAAACGATCGCCGAGCCTTAGCTTGGTCTCGCCGATGTAGAGAAGTTGGCACCTGGAACAGCGGATACAGTAGATATATAGGGATGATCCTGGAAGGTTGATGGATGTATAGGACAGGTTAGGAGGGATATGGACCAAGCACAGGCACAGGGACTAGTGTAGCTGGGACATGTTGGCCGGTGTGGGCAAATTGGGCCAAAGGGTCGGTTTCCACACTGTATCACTCTGTGACTCTATAAATGGTGGGAGTTGACTTTATGGGCTGAATGGCCTAATTCTGCCTGGACCACAAATTAACTTATGAACTTGTAACAGAGAATGTGTTGCAACTTCACTTGGAATGACGAGGCTCTTCAAAGGTCATTGAAGAGCCATTGGTCACAGTGGGGATGGAGGAATCCTTGACCCATGTGCAGATATCGCTCAACACTAGGGGAAAAAACCAACACAGCAACACAAGCCAGTCACTGTTAGAACATTCCATGGTTCACAATGGATTTATGATTCCGACTCCTACTCCCCACCCCTTCATGTGGCATGGTGGCGCAGCGGTAGAGTTGCTGTCTTACAGCGCCAGAGACCCGGGTTCCATCCTCACTGTACAGAGTTTGTACGTTCTCCTCGTGACCATGTGGGTTTCCTCTGGGTGCTCTGGTTTCCTCCCACACTCTAAAGGTTTGTAGGTTAATTGACTTGGGTAAAAATTGTAAACTGTCCCTAGTGTGTAGGATCATGCTAGTGTAGGGGAACGAAGGTCGGCGTGGACTCACCAACTGATCAGCTCGATGACGTTTGGGGGGGGGGGTTGTATGAATATTACCTGCTCTATTCCACCAATTACTCTCCTTCAGAAACCCCAAGTGACAATCCTGAAATCACGGTGCAAAGTTAATGCCCCTCCTTACTTAGGCCGGGCTGAGGATGCTCGGCTGTGACTTGCACTGGTTTCGTTGCAGTTTGGTTAGTCTCGAAAGCACATTGAAAACTAACATGCGGCACCCAAGCACGCACGCACACACACACACACACACGCGCGCGCAAGAGAAAAGCAATTAAAAGAGGTGCCTAGTCACACAACCCCACCGACTAATCACATGTTCCAAAATGGTAACCACCTTGAACCAAATCACACAGCTGAGCATAGCATCAGACCCAATACACCTGACAGAGAGCAGAGTTACCTGTCACTGCGATGACCATGGCTGCAAGGAAAGGAAGAGGTTACACCCACTACCGGTTAAGAAATGTCAATGACTCCTGGCTAGAATTCCACTCCACTGTTGACTCCTGGTTAAGGTCATAAGATCATGTGATGGAAGCAGAATTAGGCCATTCGGCCCATCAAGTCTACTCTGCCATTCTATCATGGCTGATCTATCTCTCCCTCTCAATCCCATTCTCCTGCCTTCTCCCCATAACCCCTGACACCCGTACTAATCAGTCTGAAGAAGGGTTTCGGCCTGAAACGTTGCCTATTTCCTTCTCTCTATAGATGCTGCTGCACCCGCTGAGTTTCTCCAGCACTTTTGTCTACCTAAGAATCTATCTATCACTGCCTTATAAATATCCACTGACTTAGGCTGGTTTTACTCGGGGTTATAATGGAATGTCAGAACACAAATTATAACAAAGCTCCATTATATTATAGACTTAACATATGGACTTAACATGCTCTTTGGCACATCCATAGGTTGACTGGGAAATGTAGAAGTGAAACCCTCATTCTTTTTTTTCTTGACAATAGACGGCACAGCAGCGCAGCGGTAGAGTTGCTGCCTTACAGCCCCAAAGACCCGGGTTCGATCCTGACTATGGGTGATTGTCTGTACTGAGTTTGTACTGGGTTTTCTCAGAGATCTTCGGTTTTCCACCCACCCTCTAAAGACGTACAGGTTTAATAATAATAATAATAGATTTTATTTATATAGCGCTTTTCAGGACTCAAAGTCGCTTTATATTGAGAGTCAAGAATAAACAAAACAAAATAGAGCAGTAAGACAGAGATGCAAAGGGGAGGGGAACATGGGACTAAGGGTATGCAGAGGTGAAGAGATGGTTCTTGAGGCGGGACTGGAAGATGGTGAGGGACTCAGAATTTCGGACCAGTTGTGGGAGGGAATTCCAGAGCCTGGGAGCTGCCCTGGAGAAGGCTCTGCCTCCAAAAGTGCAGAGGTTTGATTTTGGAGTGGAGTGGAGAGGAGACCAGCTGATGTGGATCTGAGGGACCGTGAGGGTTGGTAGGGGGAGAGGAGGTCAGTGAGATAAGGGGGGGCCAGGTTGTTGAGGGCTTTGTAGGTGAGGACCAGGATTTTGTAGGTGATCCGGTGGGAAATGGGAAGCCAGTGAAGTTCAGGTTTGTAGGTTAATTGACTTGGTCGAAATGTAAATTGTCCCCAGTGTGTGTAGGATAGTGTTAGTGTGCGGGGATCGCTGGTCGGCGCGGACTCGGTGGGCCGAGGGGCCCGTTTCCGCGCTGTATCTCGAAACTAAACTAATCTTTGAAGTGGTAAAGACCAAATTTATCCGAATGATTAAACTCTGGTCTCACAGCTACTGAACTCAACAACACAACACCTTCCCATTCACACACGTAGGTAGACATTTCAATCGCTCATTCACACCTCTTCTCCCACAACAAGCACAGTACAACCTGTTCACTAGTCCTCACACATGCACCTCGCCACTCAGAAGGATAAATCTGCCAACTGTTGTGAGTTTTTAAAGTTTAAGCAACTGTGCAAAAATAACATCCTTTGCCTGGCAAATATATTTCCAGGCGTAGCTATGGGCACACGCATGGGTCCCAGCTACGCCTGCCTCCTTGTCGGGTACGTCGAACAATCCTTGTTCGCTACGTACCAGGGCCCCATCCCCGACCTCTACCTCCACTACATCGATGACTGCTTTGGTGCCACCTCCTGCACCCACACAAAACTGACTGACTTCATCCGCTTCACCACCAGCTTCCATCCGGCACTCAAATACACCTGGACCATTTCCGACACTTCCCCACCATTCCTTGACCTCACTATCTCCATCGCAGGTGATAGACTTCTGACTGACATCAGTCTGATGAAGGGTTTCGGCCCGAAACGTTGCCTATTTCCTTCGCTCCATAGATGCTGCTGCACCCGCTGAGTTTCTCCAGCATTTTTGTGTACCTTTGATTTTCCAGCATCTGCAGTTCCTTCTTGAACAAATATATTTCCCAATCACTCACTAGAAACATAGAAACATAGAAAATAGGTGCAGGAGTAGGCCATTCGGCCCTTCGAGCCTGCACCGCCATTCAATATGATCATGGCTGATCATCCAACTCAGTATCCCGTACCTGCCTTCTCTCCATACCCCCTGATCCCTTTAGCCACAAGGGCCACATCTAACTCCCTCTTAAATATAGCCAATGAACTGGCGTCAACTACCCTCTGTGGCAGAGAGTTCCAGAGATTCACCACTCTCTGTGTGAAAAATATAATATAATTCAAGTGCTTGTTTTTTCCCCCTTATCTGTCTTGGGGTGACACAAGATAAAACCGAGAACAGTGCAGAACAGCACAGGAACAGGCCTTGCAGCCCATAGTATCTGCACTGAACATGATGCCATTAGCTAATTTCCTCTGCCTATACATAATCCTCATCCTTCCTTTCCCATCCACGTGCCTATGTACAAGCCTGTTAAACGCCACTATTATATCTACCTCCACTACCATCCCTGGCAGCATGTTGCAGGCACTCACCACCCTCTGTGTAAAACAACTTTCACCGCACATTTCTGTTAAATTGTGCCCCTCTCACTTTAAATCCACGCCCTCTAGTCTTTGACATTTCCACCCGGTGGAATAAGGTTCTGACTGTCTACCCTATCTATACCTCTCATCACCTTACACACTTCCATCAGTTCTCCCCACCACCTCTGACGTTCCAGAGAAAACAGTGGGTGGAGCTGCTGCCCCACAGTGTCAGTGTCACCTGGGTTTCATCCTGCCCTTGGGTGCTGACTGTGAGGAGTTTGCACGTTCTCCCTGTGACCCCTGTGTGCTCCTCCCACATCTAACAGCCTACAACTGTTCGGTTGCCCTAATCTTGATAGGTGTGACTTGCTCCCAAATTTTGGAAAGGAAAATTAATTCCCGTCTTTGACCTGAAATGTTACCTGCATTAATGTCTCCACAGATGCTGGCTGACCTGCTGAGTGTCTCCAGAATTTTCTGTTTTTATTAGAACAATTCTATGAGGTGGCTTGGGTCATATTACTGTGTGGACCACACTTTAATGAGAGAATCCCAGCAATTTGTGACTAATTTGCTGGGGTAACTCAGCGGGTCAGGCAGCATCTCTGGAAACAAAGGATGGGTGACGGTGCGGGTCGGAACACTTCTTCAGACTTCTGAAAGAGAGAATGTTTATTGCTGGTCAGGCAGCATCTGTGGAGGCAGAAGAATGGTTGATGTCTTGGGCTCAGACCCTGTCCTAATGCAAGGTCTTGACAATAGGCAATAGGTGCAGGAGCAGGCCATTCGGCCCTTCGAGCCAACACCGCCATTCAATGTGATCATGGCTGATCGTCCACAATCAGTACCCCGTTCCTGCCTTCTCTCTATACCCCTTGACTCCGCTGTCTTTAATAGCTCTATCTAACTGAAACCTTAGTCAACCATCTACCTCCACAGATGCTGCCTGACCCACTGACTTCCTCCAGCAGTTTGATTTTCCCTCTCAGCTCACTGCATGTACAATCTCTTTTGTCTCCAAGTTCACTGCTGTCCCCTTGACCACATCCTAGAGAGAGTTTGCCTCTTGTTTTGTCAAGAGTGGCCTTACCTTCGCGAAGTCACAAAGGAGAAGTGAGCGGGGGCATTGGGAGAGAAGTTTCGTGGACTGTCCAGGGGGCTGCTGCCTACAAAGGGAACAAAGCACAGGGCAAGTCAGCTGTTTCATTAAATTACAATCAAAACACAAAGTACTTTTGCTATTACACCAGCATAAGCGCGCAATCAAGAAACCCAAGCCCAAAGTTTTGTTCCGTTTAGAGATACAGCACAGAAACAGGCCCTTCGGCCCACCGAGTCCGCGCCGACCAGCGATCCCCGCACACTAACACTATCCTACACACACTAGGGACAATTTACATTTACACCAAGCCAATTAGCCTGCAAACCTGTACGTCTCTGGAGTGTGTGAGGAAACCGAAGAGCCCGGAGAAAACCTATGTGGTCACACGGAGAACGTACAAACTCCGTACAGACAGCACCCCTGGTCGGGATTGAACCGGGATCTCCGGGGCTGCAAGGCAGCAATTCTACCGCTGCGCCACCGTGTTTGCGTCTAACTTGGTATCACTGTGTTCCTCTGCGGCGCGGAGCAAGGGCCAAGGAAGCTGGTGCCTTACCTAGGTGGCCTGGGAGCGGAGAGTGTGGTCGAGGAAGAGTGGGTGACGTGCTGGTCAGAATCAAGCTCTTCCTGTTGCTGGTTCGACAGCTGCAAAGAAAAGAGAATAAACATTACAACAGAATCTGTACGGTGGCGCAGCGGTAGAGTTGCTGCCTTACAGCGTTTGCAGCGACGGAGACCCGGGTTCGATCCCGCTTACGGGTGCTGTCTGTATGGAGTTTGTACATTCTCCCAGAGACCGTGTGGGTTTTCTCCGAGATCTTCAGTTTCTTCCCACATTCCAAAGACGTGCATGTTTGTAGGTTAATTGGCTTGGTGTAAAATTGTCCCTAGTGTGTGTAGGATAGTATTAATGTGCGGGGATCGCTGGTCGGTGTGGACTCGATGGGCCAAAGGGCCTGTTTCCACGCTGTATCTCTAAACTAAACTAAGGGTCAACACTGGTAGACATGTTGGCCTAATGCATGAGAAGCATAGAAATATCAAAAATAGGAGCTGGGGGCAGGCCATTTGGCCCTTCGAGCCTACTTTGCCATGCTGTACAGTTGAGGCAGATCTTCCAAATACAGTCATAGGATCATAAGATAGATAGATCAGCCTTGATTGAATGGCGGAGTAGACTTGATGGGCCGAACGGCCTAATTCTACTCCTATTCCAGGTGCAGGAGTAGGCCATTCGGCCCTTCGGCCCTTCAAGCCAGCACCGCCATTCAATGTGATCATCCCCAATCAGTACCCCGTTCCTGCCTTCTCCCCATATCCCCTGACTCCGCTATCTTTAAGAGCCCCATCTAGCTCTCTCTTGAAAGTATCCAGAGAACCGGCCTCCACCGCCCTCTGAGGCAGAGAATTCCACAGACTCACAACTCTCTGTGAGAAAAAGTGTTTCCTCGTCTCCATTCTAAATGGCTTACCCCTTATTCTTAAACTGTGGCCCCTGGTTCTGGACTCCCCCAACATCAGGAACATGTTTCCTGCCTCTAGCGTGTCCAAACCCTTAATAATCTTATATGTTTCAATAGGAGTGGAATTATGCCATTCGTCCCATCGAGCCTGCTCTGTCATTCGATAATGACTGACATTTTACCCTCACAACCCCATTCTCCTGCCTTCTCCCCGTAACCTCTGATGCCGTTACCAAAACGCGAAAACTATCAATCTCCACTTTAAAAATACCCACTGACTTGACCCCCACCGCCATCTTTGGCAATGAGTTCCACAGATTCACCACCCACTGGATACTCTCACCAGTCCCACGTTCCTGCTTTCTCTTTGTGCCTTGCTCTATCGCCTTGATCTATCGCGGTGAGGCAGCTGCTCTACCTGCAGTGCCACTGTGGTGTGGAGATAGATAGATTCTCGACATTTTGGTAAAAACAGGCCCGCCAACGATTTTCTGGCACCTTACAGAATAGTGAAAGCTTGGACAGAGTGGATGTGGAGAGGATGTTTCCACTAGTGGCAAAGTCTAGGACTAGAGGTCATAGCCTTAGAATTTAGGAAGGAGATGACGAGGAATTTCTTTAGTCAGAGGGTGGTGAATCTGTGGAGTTCTTTGCCACAGAAGGCTGTGGAGGTCAAGTCAATGGATATTTTTAAGGCAGAGGTAGATAGATTTTTGATTAGTACAGGTATCAGGGGTTATGGGGAGAAGGCAGTAGAATGGGGTTAGGAGGGAGAGATAGATCAGCCATGATTGAATGGCGGAGTAGACTTGATGGTCCGAATGGCCTAATTCTGCTCCTATCCCTTATGACCTTGGTTCCAGAGCCTTGCTGGATTATCTGCTTTGTCGGACCAAGAGGTCACCTAATAATAAGTGAACAACGCACCTCTGTTCCACCAATTATACCACTCCCATGACTCAAAAGCAGCATGGACTGCTAGAAACTTAAATAAAACAAATATTAAATTAAATTAAATTCACAGCAAAACTTGCTCGGGGAGCCCGGAGTCCGGTTAATGAGTTGCCCAGTCGTAACATCGAACAGTCCACAATACTCGCAAGTCTGGTACCACCAGATGCCAGAGCTTTACAACATCCATGTTTGCCTCAATTGCCTCTTGCAGGAGAACGTGCAAACTCCACGCAGACAGCCCCCCCCCCAGAGGCCAGGATTGAGCCTGTGTCTCTGTGGCCGTGTGGCAGCAGCACTACCCGCTGCACCACCGCGCCACAGGATGCCGCATGACCTGCTGCACTCCTCCAGAATACTTTGTTTTATTCATAAATAATGGCAAGTCAAATTTCACTACACCAATTGGTGTATGTGATAATAAGTGTCCTTTGTATCCTTGTATCCTTGAAATACCCCCCGTTTCTGACCGAAAGGAACAAGAACAAGATAATCAGCTCCTCAAAGACAGACACAGAATGCTGGAGTAAGGCTCAGCGGGACAGGCAGCATCTCTGGAGGGAAGGAATGGGTGACGTTTCGGGTCGAGACCCTTCTTCAGACTCAAAACGGTTACTCCAGCATTTTGTGTCTATCTTCGGTATAAACCAGCATCTGCGGTTCCTTCCTACGCATAACCAGCTCCTCACACCTGATCTATCATAGCTGCTCAACTCTCTCTCGATACCCACACCTAACAAAAGGCTGTTGCTTAGAAATTCATCCCAGTTGCTCTTTTCATAAGTTCACAAGTCAAAGGAGCAGAATTAGGTTCTCCAGCCTATTGAATCTAATGTCATTCTACCAGACCCCATACACACGTTCGGATGGCACAGTGGTACAGCGTTAGAGCTGCTGCCTTACAACGCCAGAGCCCCAGGTTCGATCCTGACAAATGGAGTTTGTACGTTCTCCCCGTGACCTGCGTGGGTTTTCTCCCAGATCTTCGCTTTCCTCCCACACTCCAAACACATACAAGTTTGTAGATTGTTTAAGAAGGAACTGCAGATGCTGGAAAATCGAAGGTACACAAAAATGCTGGAGAAACTCAGCGGGTGCAGCAGCATCTATGGAGCGAAGGAAATAGGCAACGTTTCGGGCCGAAACCCTTCTTCAGACTGAATCTTGTAGATTAATTGGCTTGGTGTAAATGTAAAATTATCCCTAGTGTGTGTCGAGCAGTGTTAATGTACGGGGATCGCAGGTCAGCACGGACTCGCTGGGCCGAAGGGCCTGTTTCTGCGCTGTATCTCTAAACTAACTAAACGTCCCACTCAAACATTTCCCCGCCACGACAACCCCACCTGAAGACGGGTCTCGACCTGAAACGTCACCTATTCCTTTTCTACAGAGATGCTGTCTGGCCCAAAGTGCTGAATTACTCCAGCATTTTGCATCCCATCATCTCAGGAGTCAATCCAGTGAATCCTCGCTGTACGATCACATTGCTCTCCCAAAATAGGGACAAAAGGCACAGTAATTAAGACTGCCTCGTTGGCCAGACCAAGCTGTCATCTTAATCACATATCACCCAAACTCCAAGCTTTTCGCCTTTCATCGAGCCTCGGATAATTATAATCTCAGTGAGCACTGCCAAGTAACTCAACAAGTCTGGGGAACATTCAACAGAGCTAGCAGCCCTCCCTAGCATGAAGCAAATAATAACCCCTGCTAGACTCTTCCTTCAAGGAGACAAATTAATACCCAGCGGATAATGATTATCGCAGTGCTGTGTCATGAACACCTTTGAGCTGGATGTGTTTATTAAAGAGAATTAACTGGGAAAGCAGCTTATTAAACCTCAGCTGTAACCCTTCTCTATCCGATGTCAGCTACAAGCCCCCAACGCTTTGCCGGCTTCCACAGAGTGTTTGGCCTCCCAAGCTTTTGCAGATTGTCTAATGTTGGTCGCTAACCCTTGGGACGACTAATTCAGTGGTTCCATAGAAACATAGAAACATAGAAAATAGGTGCAGGAGGAGGCCATTCAGCCCTTCGAGCCAGCACCACCATTCATTGTCATCATGGCTGATTGTCCCCTATCAATGACCCGTGCCTGCTTTCTCCCCATATCCCTTGACTCCACTAGCCCCTAGAGCTCTATCTAACTCTCTCTTAAATCCATCCAGTGACTTGGCCTGCACTGCCCTCTGTGGCAGGGAATTCCATAAATTCACAACTCTCTGGGTGAAAAAGTGTTTTCTCACCTCAGTCTTAAATGACCTCCCCTTTATTCTAAGACTGTGGCCCCTGGTTCTGGACTCGCCCAACATTGGGAACATTTTTCCTGCATCTAGCTTGTCCAGTCCTTTCATAATTTTATATGTTTCTATAGGATATCCCCTCATCCTTCTAAACTCCAGTGAATACAAGCCTAGTCTTTTCAATCTTTCCTCAAAAGACAGTCCCGGCATCCCAGGGATCAATCTTGTTCCACAGCGAATGGTCAGATAGCAGGAAGCAGGAACATGGTGGCACCATGGAGCAGCCTGCGGTAGAGTTGCTGCCTTACAGCGTCAGAGACCCGGGTTCGATCCTGACCACGGGTGCTTGTCTGCACGGAGTTTGTACATTCTCCCCCGACACCCGCGTGGGTTTTCTCCGGTTTCCTCCCACACTCCAAAGACGTGCAGGTTTGCGGGCTAATTGGCTTGGCATAAATGTAAATTGTCCCCAGTGTGTGTAGGATAGTGTCAGTGTGCGGGGATCGCTGGTCGGTGTGGGCTCCGTGGACTGAAGGGTCTGCTTCCGCCCTGTATCTCTAAAGTAAGTTAAACCATTTGGTGATGGAGTAACACAGAAGATCAGGCAACACCTCTGGAGGACGTGGGTAGGAGATGCTTCCTCCCAAACCTTTCTTGATCCCTCCCCCGCTCTTCCCCTGTGCCCCACCTGGACTTGCACATATTTCTCTGTTTCCCCACCCCCTGCCCTTCCACCTACATTCCTCCAGCTTCACAATTCACAACGCTTCAAGCCTTTTGTCCCACACCTTCTGTCCTTTCATCTCTGGCCTTTGTCCAACCATCCCTCACCTATATCAATCTATTACCTGCATAGGAAGGAACTGCAGATGCTGGTTTACACCAAAGATAGACACAAATGCTGGAGTAACTCAGCGGGTCAGGCAGCATCTCTGGAGAAAAGGAATAGGTGACGTTTCAAGTCTGAAGATGGGTCTTGACCCAAAACGTCACCTATTCCTTTACTCCGGAGATGCTGCCTGACCCACTGAGTTACTGCAGCATTTGTGTCTATCTTCAACCTATTATCCACCAGGCTTTGTCTTTCCCCTCCTCTTTTCCAGCTTTCTGCCCCTTCTCTACCCCACACCACCAAGTTCAATCTGAAGAAGGGACTCGACCAGAAATGTCACCTATCCATGTTCTTCAGAGATACTGCCTGAAACAAAACAAGAAGATGGTGAATCTGTGGAATTCTTTGCCACAGAAGGCTGTGGAGGCCCAGTGGATATTCTTTAAGGCAGAGATAGATAGATTCTTGATTAGTATGGGTGTCAGAGGTTATGGGGAGAAGGCAGGGGGAGAGAGGAGTTAAGAGGGGAAGATAGATCAGCCATGATTGAATGGTGGAGTAGACTTGATGGGCGGAATGGCATAATTCTACTCCTTTCACTTATGATCTTATGACCTTATAAGATAGACACAAAGTGCTGGAGTAACTCAGCGGGTCAGGCTGCATCTCTGGAGAAAAGGAACGGGTGATGTTTTCGGTCAGAAACCTTCTTCAGATGGAAAGATGGAGAAGGCCAGAACAAAACTGGGCTTGCAACAGTGGACCTCAGGTAGGGTGGAGCCCACAATGGCCCATTGTTGGCTGGGGAAGATGTGTAACATCAGAGATACAGGGATGCGAACAGAACAGAGGAACTAGTAGGATGACTAGGGTGGGGGAAGGGGGAGAGAAGTAGGGGGGGGGAAGTAATGCAGGAATTAGTTGAAATTAGAGAAATTAATCGTAATGGGCCTGTCCCACTTAGGCGACTCTTTAGGCGCCTGCCAGGGACTAGTTTTAATGGAATTCACCTACAACAGCTGGCGACAACCAACAACAACACCTACGTCAACCCATACGTCAACCTATGACAGTAAAAATTGTCGCCACTGTCGGCGAAAAATTTTCAACATGTTGCGGCAGTCGCCCAAAAAATCGCCTGTGGGACGGGCCCATTACGATCATTCTGGTTGGGGAAGATGAGCCAAGGAATACCAGCATCAGCAGTTCCTTCATAAAATAAATTAGAGTTAAGGGTCTGTTCCACTTGGGTGTCATTTGCGCGTAATTTACGCAACATCATTTACGCGTCATGATGTGTGTGTCGTGCCGCGCACGTGAGGTGCGCATTATGCGCGCATGGTGCGTGGTGACGTAGGCAGTGACGCGCGGCGCCCCAGGATTTTGGGATGTACAAAATCTTCACGCGCCAACTGCGTGACGCGCAAATGACGCCCAAGTGGGACAGGCCCTTTACTCCTGCACTTTGTGCCTTCTCATTACAGGGGAATGATTCATGCAGTGTATTACGCTCAGCAAATCCCAGTTATTATAACCCCCCTCCCCCCTCTCAACCACATTAACAGCAGCAGAACAAACAGCAAGCGACAATCACTCAGACAATCGCTATCAGTACAGTTCCACTGCCCTTTTATAATCGGAGGTATTTCTAGGACAATTCAGCGTTTGAAAAGGTGACAATGGGCTTATTACCATCTAGCTAAATGCATTCAGTGAAACGCCAGCCCTCTCACTTTAAATTAAAATTATCCTCATTAACTGCCCACGACGCACAACAGATTGATCCACATGAATTAAGGGAGCACTCGAAGCTTTGAACAGCCTCTGCTTCCAAGCACCTAATGAATTCTGATGAAGAGTCTGATCGATTTAAACTGTTAACCCTATTTCTCCCACCACACATGCTGCCGGACCTGCTGAATATTTCATGTGCATGATTTATTGGAGCAAAATTAGGCCATTTGGCCCATCGTGTCCACTCCGCCATTCAATCATGGCTGATCTATCTTTCCCTCTCAACCCCATTCTCCTGCCTAAGATAGACACAAACAGCTGGAGTAACTCAGCGGGACAGGCAACATCTCTGGAGAGAAGGAATGGGTGATGTTTTGGGTCGAGACCCTTCTTCAGACTCGAAGGGTCTCGACCCAAAACGTCACCCATTCCTTCTCTCCATAGATGCTGCCTCACCCGCTGAGTTACTCCAGCATTTTGGGTCTACCCCCAGAATATCACCTATTCCTTTTCTCCAGTGCTGCTGCCTGACCCGCTGAGTTACTCGAATATTTCCAGTGTTTTCTCTTTAATTTTAGATCCGGAAGGAGGAGGGGAGGGAGCAGGTGCAGAGAAGATTTGCAAGGGCAAAACCAGAATTGTTTGGTAGGAATGGGTAAACAAGTGTGAGTTCTCTATTCCATAGAGGAGGCTGAGGGATGACCTAATCTTAAAGGATTTGATGGATAGTTATAATGAGAGTTACAATGGCACAGCTGGTACTGCTGCTGTCTCACAGCGCCAGTGACTCGGGTTTGATCCCGACATCGGGTGCTGTCTATGCAGAGTTTGCTCGTTCTCACTCTACCTCCGGTTTCTTCCCACATCCCAAAGACGTACGGGTTTGCAGGTTAATTGGCCCTCTGTAAATTGTCCCGAGTGCGTCAGGAGTGGATGTGAAAGTGGGATAACATAAAACCAATGTGAATGGGTGATCGATGGACAGAGTGGACACAATGGGCCGAAGAGTCTTGCTTCCATGCTGCCTCTTTCAACCAATCGATATATATGTCTGAGTCAACATTACCGCCACAGAGCAGCTTTGCTAAATCGCCTGGGCCTTGCTTTGTGATGCTGGTTTAAACCAAAGACCTTATGACCTTATAAGATAGACAAAAAAGCTGGAGTAACTCAGCGGGTGAGGCAGCATCACGGGAGTGAAAGAATGGGTGACATTTCGGGTCGAAACCCTTCTTCAGAGTGAGGGTTGCTTTGTCTGTGTGTCCGACAGTGAGAGGTGCCAGGTGGGCTGAATGATCTTGTTTCCATGCTGTATCCTTCAATCAGGCGGTCACAGTGGCGCAGCGGTAGAGTTGCTGCCTTACAGCGAATGCAGCGCCGGAGACCCGGGTTCGATCCCGACAACGGATGCTGTCTGTACGGAGTTTGTACGTTCTCCCCGTGACCTGCGTGGGTTTACTCCGAGATCTTCGGTTTCCTCCCACACTCCAAAGATGTACAGGTTTGTAGGTTAATTGGCTTGGCAAATGTAAAAATTGTCCGTAGTGGGTGTGGGATAGAAACATAGAAAATAGGTGCAGGAGGAGGCCATTCGGCCTTTCGAGCCAGCACCGCCATTCATTGTGATCATGGCTGATCGTCCCCAATCAATAACCCGTGCCTGCCTTCTCCCCATATCCCTTGATTCCACTAGCCCCTAGAGCTCTATCTAACTCTCTCTTAAATCCGTCCAGTGACTTGGCCTCCACTGCCCTCGGTGGTAGGGAATTCCATAAATTCACAACTCTCTGGGAGAAAACGTTTTTTCTCACCTCAGTCTTATATGACCTCCCTGGGTGTCATGGTACACCAGTCATTAAAAGTAGGCATGCAGGTGCAGCAGGCAGTGAAGAAGGCGAATGGTATGTTAGCATTCATAGCAAAAGGATTTGATATAGGAGCAGGGAGGTTCTACTGCACTTGTACAGGGTCTTGGTGAGACCACACCTGGAGTATTGCGTACGGTTTTGGTCTCCTAATCTGAGGAAAGACATTCTTGCCATAGAGGGAGTACAGAGAAGGTTCACCAGACTGATTCCTGGGATGTCAGGACTTTCATATGAAGAAAGACTGGATAGACTCGGTTGTACTCGCTAGAATTTAGAAGATTGAGGGGGATCTTATAGAAACGTACAAAATTCTTAAGGGGTTGGACAGGCTAGATGCAGGAAGATTGTTCCCGATGTTGGGGAAGTCCAGAACAAAGGGTCACAGTTTAAGGATAAGGGGGAAATCTTTTAGGACCGAGATGAGGAAAACATTTTTCACACAGAGAGTGGTGAATCTCTGGAATTCTCTGCCACAGAAGGTAGTTGAGGCCAGTTCATTGGCTATATTTAAGAGGGAGTTAGGGATGTGGCCCTTGTGGCTAAAGGGATCAGGGGGTATGGAGAGAAAGCAGGTACAGGATACTGAGTTGGATGATCAGCCATGATCATATCGAATGGCGGTGCAGGCTCGAAAGGCCGAATGGCCTACTTCTGCACCTATTTTCTATGTTTCTATGTTTATTCTAAGACTATGGCCCCTAGTTCTGGACTCGCCCAACATTGGGAACATTTTTCCTGCATCTAGCTTGTCCAGTCCTTTTATATGTTTCTATAAGATCCCCCCATGGTGTGAATGTGCGGGGATCGCTGGTCGGCGCAGACCCGGTGGGCCGAAGGGCTTGTAACCGCGCTGTATCTCCAAAACTAAAACTGAAAAACTAAAAAAATCTATATACTGTATATTTGAGTCAACATTACCACCACAGAGCAGCTTTGCTAAATAGCCTGAGCCTTGCTTCGTGTGTATGTCCTACAGTGAGAGGTACCAGGTAATGTGAAGCATCGTACTGTAGAAGGCATCTGTGCCTTTCAGTCAGAGAAGGATGGTATGCATTGTCCGATGCGTTGTGGATTTTCACAAGGCAGATGGCAAGTGGGGTTTTCACAGCTGTGTCTGTTTTTTGTCCCCAGCCAATGTTCAAACCATGGCGCTCTCTTGCTGGCCATTTCCAGGCTACCGAAGCCTCTTTCCCTCTGTGCCATGACTGGCCTCGAGTTTAACCCGCAGATAGACAAAATAATGCTTGGGTAACTCAGCGGGTCGGGCAGCATCCATGGAGAAAAGGAACAGCTGACGTTTCGGGTCGAGACCCTTCCTCAGACCACAGTCCCACGTGCTGGCTGCGTTTTCATTCACTGAAGATGTTTCAGGTCGAGACCCTTCCTCGGACCCAACTTGAAACGTCACCCATTCCTTCGCTCCACAGATGCTGCCTGTCCCGCTGAACGACTCCAGCATTTGGTGTCTCTCTTGGTAGATATGCCACGTGGTTTTATGCTGAGGTACTCGGGCCAGGAAAGCCCCTGGAACTATCAGTGTAATCTACTATGCTACACTCTAGCACTTGGTATAGTTGTGCCTATCCATAGTAAGGTTTTTACTGAACCATATGCAAAATTTCACTGTACCTAATAACACGTGACAATAAATTACTATTGAAGCATGGTGAACACAAGGTTAACAATGTCCCCACATCCACATTGTCAGCTCTGCAGAGAGAGAGAGGCAGACTGAGATCCCATTTCCGATCATCATGCGTCACCTCTGCAACTTTCATTTCTATAGTGTCTTTAACAGACTGAGATATCCCTTAGAAACATAGGAAAAAAAAAGAAAAGTAGGTGCAGGAGTAGGCCATTCGGCCCTTCGAGCAAGCACCACCATTCAATATGATCAAGGCTAATCATCTAAAATCAGTACCCCGTACCTGCTTTCACCCCATATCCCTTGATTCCGTTAGTTTCAAGAGCTAAATTTAACTCTCTCTTGAAAACATCTAGTGAATTGGACTCCACTGCCTTCTGTGGCAGAGAATTCCACAGATTCACAACTCTGTGGGCGAAAAAGTTTCTCCTCATCCCAGTCCTTCAAACATTTTTCCTTATCGCCAAGCCTCCGCTTGGTCTGACCGATGTAGATCACCTGACACCTAGAGCAGCGGATGTAATAGATGAGGTTGGAGGAGGTGCAGGTGCAGATAGAATAACTATTTTGTATTCATTTGTTCTATATCTCTCCATATCACCATCTATATCTCTCGTTTCCTTTTCCCCTGACTCTCAGTCTGAAGAAGGGTCTCGACCCGAGACATCACCTATTCCTTTTCCCCAAAGATGCTGCCTGACCCGCTGAGTTACTCCAGCTTTGTGTATCTATCAAAGGTTTGTAGATTAACTGGCTTCTGAAAATTGTACATTCTCCCTCGTGTGTGGGATAGAACTATTGTACGGGGTGATCGCCAGTCGGCGTGGACTCGGTGGACTGAAGGGTCTGTTTCCCAGCTGTATCCCTGAAGCCTAAAGTCTAAATGGATATCGGTGAGGGGAGTAGCAATGTTAGAATGGGTGGAGTATGTGACAAAGGCTCGAAATGGAAAGGAGCCAAAAGGATGTCAAATAAACATAGATACATAGAAAGTAGGTGCAGGAGTAGGCCATTCGGCCCTTCGAGCCTGCACCGCCATTCAATATGATCATGGCTGATCATCCAACTCAGTATCCTGTACCTGCCTTCTCTCCATACCCCCTGATACCTTTAGCCACAAGGGCCACATCTAATTCCCTCTTAAATATAGCCAATGAACTGGCCTCAACTACCTTCTGCGGCAGAGAATTCCAGAGATTCACCACTCTTCTGTGTGAAAAATGTTTATCTCATCTCGGTCCGAAAGGATTTCCGCCTTATCCTTAAACTGTGACCTCTTGTTCTGGACTTCCCCAACATCGGGAACAATCTTCCTGCATCTAGCCTGTCCAACCCCTTAAGAATTTTGTAAGTTTCTATAAGATCCCCTCTCAATCTTCTAAATTCTAGCGAGTACAAGCCGAGTCTATCCAGTCTTTCTTCATATGAAAGTCCTGACATCCCAGGAATCAGTCTGGTGAACCTTCTCTGTACTCCCTCTATGGCAAAAATGTCTTTCCTCAGATTAGGAGACCAAAACTGTATGCAATACTCCAGGTGTGGTCTCACCAAGACCCTGTAAAACTGCAGTAGAACCTCCCTGCTCCCTATACTCAAATCCTTTTGCTATGAATGCTAACATACCATTCGATTTCTTCACTGCCTGCTGCACTGCATGCCTACTTTCAATGACTGGTGTACCATGACACCCAGGTCTCGTTGCATCTCCCCTTTTCCTAATCAGCCACATTCAGATAATAGTCTACTTTCCTGTTTTTGCCACCAAAGTGGATAACCTCACATTTATCACATTATACTGCATCTGCCATGCATTTGCCCACTCACCCATCCTATCCAAGTCACCTTGCAGCTTCCTAGCATCCTCCTCACAGCTAACACTGCCCCCCAGCTTCGTGTCATCCGCAAACTTGGAGATGTTGCATTCAATTCCCTCGTCCAAATCATTAATATATTTTGTAAATAGCTGGGTCCCAGCACTGAGCCTTGCGGTACCCACTAGTCACTGCCTGCCCATTCTGAAAAGGACCCGTTTACTCCTACTCTTTGCTTGCTGTCTGCCCAGCCAGTTCTCTATCCACATCAATACTGACCCCCAATACCGTGTGCTTTAAGTTTGTATACTAATCTCTTATGTGGGACCTTGTCAAAAGCCTTCTGTAAGTCCAGATATAACACATCCACTGGTTCTCCCTTATCCACTCTACTAGTTAATTCTCGAAAAATTCTATAAGATTCGTCAGACATGATTTACCTTTCATAAATCCATGCTGACTTTAACCAATGATTTCACCACTTTCCAAATGTGCTGCTATCCCATCTTTAATAACTGACTAGCAGTTTCCCCACTACCGATGTTAGACTAACTGGTCTGTAATTCCCCGTTTTCTCTCTCCCTCCCTTTTTAAAAAGTGGGGGTTACATTAGCTACCCTCCAATCCTCAGGAACTACTCCAGATTCTAAAGAGTTTTGAAAAATTATCACTAAAGGAAAGATCCATCACAGTATGGTTTGGGAACAGCTCCATCCAAGACTGCAGGAAATTGTAGAGAATAGTGGATGCAGCCCAGACCATCACACAAACCAACTTCCCTTCCATTGACTCCATTTACACCTCACGCTGCCTCGCAAGGCCAGCAGCATAATCAAGGACGAGTCGCACCCTGGCCACTCCTCCCACCTCCAGATTCAGGGACAGTTTCTTCCCAGCTGTTATCAGGCATCTGAACCATCCGACCACAACCAGAGAGCAGTCCTGAAGTACTATCTACCTCACTGGAGACCTTCGACTATCCTTGATCGGACATTACTGCCTTTTATCTTGCACTAAACATTATTCATGTTATTCCCTTTATCAGGTATCCATAAACTGTGGACGGCTCGATTGTAATCATGTATTGTCTTTCTAGTTAGCACGCAACAAAAGCGTTTCACTGTACCTCGGTACACGTGACAATAAACTAAACAAAACTAAAATAACTAATCTAAACACTTTGTGAGTTGTAGGCACTTTTGGTTGAAACACAACCAGACAGTCTGCACATGCATAAATCCCTGGGTCAGACATGCTATTGAACGGTGCCAATTGCAGGATCTATGTTGACCCAGATCAGTCTATTGGGCGGATTTAGTTTAGTTGAGATATATACAGCATGGAAACAAGGCCCTTTGGCCCACCGAGTCCGTACCGACCCGCGATCCCCGCACATTAACACTATCCAATGGGATATGGGGAGAAGGCAGGAACGGGGTACTGATTGGAGATGATCAGCCATGATCACATTGAATGGCGCTGCTGGCTCGAGAGGGGCCGAATGGCCTACTCCTGCACCTATTGTCTATTGTGCAACACACACTAGGGACAATTTACACTTATACCAAGCCAATTAACTGACAAACCTGTATGTCTTTGGAGTGTGGGAAGAAACCGAAGATCTCGGAGAAAACCCACGCAGGTCAAGGTGAGAACATACAAACTCCGTACAGACAGCACCTGTAGTCGGGATCGAACCCGGGTCTCTGGCGCTGTGAGGCAGGAGCTCTGCCACCCAATGTGACATGGGTTTAACTTTGCAATGACAACATCCCTGGCAGATCAGGACTCCCCTGGGGTCAGAGCCTTGTGACAGTGACGAGGTTGAAAAGGCCATGGGCGGGTGACCTTTGACCTGGGAGCAGGAGTGCTAACCAACGAGCCCTGGCCACAAGTGCTTTCCATTAGCGCTGCCCTTTGCTTCTCACCCCGGAGCTAGGGATTGAAAGGCAGCACCATGAAAGGAAGGGTAGAAAGCGATCTTGATCTGACAGGAAATTAAAGAACGACACACACCAGGAGCCTCTGGGAACAGTCTGTCAAATACACTTCCATATATGATACTCTCCCTTTCATTTTCTGATTTCATTTAGCCTCACGGAAATCAAAGTCAACTATAGTTCGTGTGGTAATTTTGTAATGTTATCATCTGATGGAGCCTGATCTGTATAGAAATGAATGATTTGTTTAAGAAGGAACTGCAGATGCTGGAAAATCCAGGTACACAAAATGCTGGAGAAACTCAGCGGGTGCAGCAGCATCTATGGAACGAAGGAAATAGGCAACGTTTTGGGCCGAAACCCTTCTTCAGACTAGAAATGAATGATACTTTGAGTAGGTGGCCTGTAATAAGAGGAAACATTGGACAGGCTAGGCTTAGAAGAGTGGGAGTAAACGATTAAAATATTTACGATATTAAATATCTTAATATCTTATTAAGATACATTATATACGATATTATATACTATATCTTATTTCATATTATATATTATATTTTATATTATATATCCTACATATTATATCCTATATCCTACTGATGAGAGTACTGAGATGAGGAAAAACTTTTTAACCCAGAGAGTTGTGAATCTGTGGAATTCTCTGCCTCAGAATGCTGTGGAGGCCAATTCACTGGATGTTTTCAAGAGAGAGTTAGAGTTAGAGAGAGTCTTAGGGCTAACGGAATCAAGGGATATGGGGAGAAAGCAGGAACGGGGTACTGATTTTGGATAATTAGCCATGATCATATTGAATGGCGGTGCTGGCTCGAAGGGCCAAATGGCCTACACCTGCAACTATTTTTCACGTTCCTATATCTTATATCCCGAGGTTTCCCAGAGGATAGATATGGAATATTTCCTCTTGTGGAAGAATATAGAATAAGAGGTTATTTAAAAAAAGTGGGGTAAAGTGAATGTCAGGTAGGGTGGCACAGTGGCGCAACTGGTACAGCTGTTACCTCACAGCGCCAGAGACCTAGGTTCGATCCTGACCTCGGGTTCTGTCTGTGTGGAGTTTGCGCATTTCCCTGTAAACACTTGGATATCCTCCGAGTGATCCGGTTTCCTCCCACATCCCAAAGACGTGCGGGTTTGCAGGTTAAATGGTCTCTGTAAATTGCCCCGAGTGGGTAAGGTGGTTGAGAAAGTGGGTTACCATAGACCTAGTATGAATGGGTGATCAATGGGCGGCAGGTGTTTGTCGGTCGAAGGGCCTGTTTCCATGCAGTATCTTTCAACATACACAAGTGAAATTCAGGATCAGAACAGTGTTACAGTTGCAGTCTCACAGTGACAGCGACACTGGTTTAATCATGACTGCTGCTGTCTGTGTGGAGTTTGCAATGCCAGAGACCCAGGTGCGATCCTGACTATGGGTGCTGTCTGTACGGAGTTTGTACATTCTCCCCGTGACCACCTGGTTTTCTCCAAGATCTTCGGTTTCAATAGACAATATACAATAGGTGCAGGAGTAGGCCATTTGGCCCTTCGAGCCAGCACCGCCATTCAATGTGATCATGGCTGATCATCCCCAATCAGTACCCCGTTCCTGCCTTCTCCCCATATCCCCTGACTCCGCTATTTTTAAGAGCCCTATCTAGCTCTCTCTTGAAAGCATCCAGAGGACCTGCCACCACCGCCCTCTGAGGCAGAGAATTCCACAGACTCACCACACTCCACACCCACAGACGTACAGGCTTGTAGGTTAATTGGCTTGGTATAAATGTAAATTGGCCTAGTGTGTGTAGGATAGTGTTAGTGTGCGGGGATCGCAGGTTGGCGCGGGCTCGGTGGGCCGAAGGGCCTGTTTTCGTGCTGTATTTCTAAACTAAACTAAACTCCAAAGACGTGCGAGTTTGTAGGTTAATCGTTCTCCGTAAGAAAAAGGTGATCGCTGTGCAGAACACCTCCACAGAAGAGAAGTGATCACAAGCTTGCAGGTGCCTGTTGTTCTAATTCTCCAGCCCACTCCTTTCTGTTTTTAGCTTCCTTTAGTGTTCCATTGAAACTCAGCCAAACAGAGCTTCACCTTTCAGTTAAACACAACAGATGCCAACGCGCGGTAAATCATTTCAGTTAACTCTTCCATGTTACACTTCCTCTGCATCCATCCTTTGTTTCCTGGTTCCCCATTCCCACCAGCCCTCTCAGTCTATGCAACTGAGTGAGGCCAAACGCAAATTGGAGGAACAGCAGCAACTCATATTTCGCTTGGGTAGGTTACACCCCAGCGGGAGCAGACAAAAATGCTGGAGAAACTCAGCGGGTGAGGCAGCATCAATGGAGCGAAGGAAATAGGCAACGTTTTGGGTCGAAACTCGAAACGTTGCCTATTTCCTTCGCTCCATAGATGCTGCCTCACCCGTTGAGTTTCTCCAGCATTTTTGTCTACCTTCGATTTTCCAGCATCTGCAGTTCCTTCTTAAACGTTATACCCCAGCGTATTGATTTCTCTAACTTCAAATAACCCTTGCATCCCCACTCTCTCCGTCCCTCCCCTGCCCAAGTCTTTGTGTCTCAATGGCTGTAACACGTTTTCACCCAGCCCACAGCTAACAATGTTTCCTTTATCATCGTTACATTTTCACATATCTCTCATTCATTTGTTCTATATCTCTCTGTATCACCATCTATATCTCTCGTTTCCCTGTCCCCTCACTCTCATCCTGAAGAATAGTCAATGCCTCTGACTACTCAAATGTTCCCGATGTTGGGGGAATCCCTAACCCGGGGTCACAGTTTAAGAATAAGGGGTGGGCCATTTAGGATTGAGATGAGGAAAAACTTCTTCACCCAGAGAGTTGTGAATCTGTGGAATTCTCTGCCACAGAAGGCAGTGGAGGCCAATTCACTGGATGTCTTCAAGAGAGAGTTAGATTTAGCTCTTAGGGCTAATGGAATCGAGGGATATGGAGAAAAAGCAGGAACGGGGTACTGATTTTAGATGATCAGCCATGATAATATTGAAAGGCAATGCTGGCTCGAAGGGCTGAATGGCCTCCTCCTGCATCTATTTTTCTATGTTTCTATCTATCTCTGCCTTAAATATATCCACTGACTTTACCTCCACAGCCTTCTGTGGCAAAGAATTCCACAGATTCATCACAGATTCTGACTCAAGAAATTCCTCATCTCCTTCCTAAAAGGAAGTCCTTTAATTCTGAACCTCTAGTCCGAGACTCTCCCACTAGTGGAAACATCCTCTCCACATCCACTCTATCTAAGCCTTTCACTATTCTGTATGTTTCAATGAGGTCCCCCCCTCATACTTCTAAACACCAGCGAGTACAGGCCCAGTGTCTGTCAAACGCTCATCGCATGTTAACCCACTCATTCCTGGGATCATTCTTGTAAACCTCCTCTGGACCCCCTCTAGAGCCAGCATGTCCTTCCTCAGGTATGTTGCCCAAAACTGCTCACAATATTCCACATGCGGCCTTATAGAGCCTCAGCATTACATTGCACGGGTGATCAATGGATAGTGGGCCAAAGGGCCTGTTTTCATGCTGTATCCTTCAATCAATCCAAGATCAATCTCAGTAGTTTACAGCAGGCGAGGCCACTAAGCTTAATTTACTAGACACCCATCCCACGATATAATGAATCTTTTAATCAATTAATTTATCCATCTTCACTATGGATCGCCATTTTTGTATTGCCTTAAAATCTCTGAACACTTTCTCCATGTTATTAGCTGGGAGATACAAACATAATTATTGCTGTTCCACTGAAATTGAGAATCAGCCCGTCGATTGCCCTGTCAACTCCTTTAAATATTGTCCCTTTCAACTCAAATCTACCGTATGTCCTCTAGTGTGTGATTATTCCATCCTGAGAACAAGATTCTGACTGTCTAGCCTATTTATGCCTCTTGTAATTTTATATACTTCTATATAACACGACAGGTGGGACTAGTGTAGGTGGGACATGTTGGCCGGTGTGGGCAAGTTGGGCAGAAGGGCCTGTGTCCACGCAGTAATGACTATAAGTGCGTAGTTTGTGCATACGCAATGCATACTCAGTGTGTAGATGTGGCATCGTTGGTGTGTACTGACTCTGCCACCAGAATACCTGGATCGTTTTCTCTGGTTGTGTGGAGATTTGACAATAGACAATAGACAATAGACAATAGACAATAGGTGCAGGAGTAGGCCATTCGGTGCTTCGAGCCTGCACCACCATTCAATGTGATCATGGCTGATCATCCCCAGTCAGTACCCCATTCCTGCCTTCTCCCCAACCCCTGACTCCACTATCTTTAAGAGCCCTATCTATTGTATTTTGTCTATTGTCTACACTAGTCCCACCTGTCCGCGTTTGGTCCATATCCCTGCCCTATCCATGTATCTGTCCGTTTCTTAAGCGTTGGGATAGGTCTTACCTCAACCACCTCCTCTGGCAGTTAATTCCATACACCCACCGCACTTTGTGTGAAAAAGTTACCCCTCAGATTCCTATTAAATCTTTTCCCCTTCACCTTAAACTTGTGTCCTCTGGTCCTTGATTCGTCTACTTTGGGCAGGAGACTCTGTGCATCTACCCGATCTATTCCCCTCCATGATGTTATACACCTCTGCAAGATCACTTCTCATCCCAGCATGCTTAACCCCTCCCTGTAGCTCAGACCCCCCAGTCCTGGCAACATCCTCGTACCTAATACGCTAATCCAATCTCTCCCTGTAGCTGATAGCCCCTAATCCAGGCATCATTCTGGTAAACTCCCGCTGCACCCTTTCCAAAGCCTCCATATCCTTCCTGTAATGGGGTGGACAGAGCTACACTCTCTACACCAAAAACAAAACACATTATACTGAGCCACGTAGGAAGACTTTATGAAGGAAAAAGAGGGGTAGGTTTTTAAGGACAGTCATTGCGGGGAGAGGGTGGGACAGTTTGGACAGCACGGTGGTAGAGTTGCTGCCTTACAGCACTTGCAACGCCAGAGTCGTGGGTCGATCCCGTCTACGGGTGCTGTCTGTACGGAGTTTGTACCTTCTCCCCGTGACCTGCGTGGGTTTTCTCCGAGATCTTTGGCTTCCTCCCACACTCCAACGACGTGCAGGTTTGTAGGCTAATTGGCTTGGTATGAATGTCAATTGTCCCTGTGTGTGGGGTAGTGTTAGTGTGCGGGGATCGCCGGTCGGCACGGACTCCGTGGGCCGAAGGGCCATGTTTCCGCGCTGTATCACTGGACTAAACTTAAAAAATAGGGGAGAGAACTATTTTAGGCCTTGGCAGCTAAATCATAGCCACCGATGATAGATGGATTAAAATCAAGGACCTTCACAGGGCCAGTAATGAAAGAATGAGGAATTTATCAGAAGATTGCAGGACTGCAGATGATTGAAAAAGGAAGATCAATGGATGACTTCCAGTGCGAATATTACGCTTCAGCGACCAATCACTTTGACCTACATCATCCGCCGATCTGAATTCAATTGGGAAGAGAACTGACTCTAATCCGAAGATAGACACAAATTGCTGGAGTAACTCAGCGGGACAGGCAGCATATCTAGAGAGAAGGAATGGGTGACGTTTCGGGTCGAGACCCTTCTTCGGACTCGACCCCAAACGACACCCATTCCTTCTCTCCAGAGATGCTGCCTGTCCCGCTGAGTTATTCCAGCATTTTGAGTCTATCTTTGGAGTAAACTAGCATCTGCAGTTCCTTCCCAAACGTCATTGTTCACCAACCGTTAGATACAGCTCTTCGGGCTAACGTATCAAGGGATATGGGGGAGAAAGCAGGAACGGGGTACAGATTTTGGATGAACAGCCCTGATCATATTGAATGGCGGTGCTGGCTCGATGGGCAGTTATGGCCTGCTCTTGCACCTATTTTCTATGTTTCTAGCAGCCATTTTCCTCGTTCTCCTGCATCTCTGGAAAAGGTTCAAACAAGATGCGGGCGGGGGGGGGGTTAAAAAACACATTTTCCTCCTGGGAATTGCTCGCAGCTGCCGCCGAGAGATTAATTTTCATCGCCTGCTGTGCCGACAACCACAGTGTTCCATCAATCAGCGTGAATAAGCCCCAGAAGTTCACAGCGCCAGCGAGCAAATGCTCAATGCATCACTCCAGAATCACTCATTAGACAGGCCGCAAACCCTTTTTCACAAATAAATGTGTTGCCGTCTGCATTAAACCGATGGCCAGACTGAGCAATTTCCTCCGACTACCGAGTAAGAATTCGCCAGCTAATGTCAGGCACGGTAACACGTTATGTGGTCGATGGGTGTTATCCAAATCCTTTCGGCTCTTACCAGCAACTAAACTGCAAACGACGAGATTGTGAGGCGGTGAAAGAGGATTAAGACATTTTAATCCATGGTCACCTCTTTGGAAAGCACATTTTGAGAACTCGTTGTTCCAGTTTACTGCTCTGTAACCTGTCCCCTGCAATTACTCCGGATGAGCGAATCCAGTTGACCTTGGACACGCGACGCTCCAGGGATCTGGCTCGCCTTCCTTCAGGATGGGAGAGGAAGGTCAGAACCCTGGACACCCGATTAGTACGACGATCCCAATGTTGGGGGAGTCCAGAACCAGGGGGCCCACAGTCTAAGAATATAGGGGAGGCCATTTAAAACTGAGATGAGAAAAAAAAAAATTCACCCAGAGAGTTGTGAATTTGTGGAATTCTCTGCCACAGAGGGCAGTGGAGGCCAATTCACTGGATGGATTTAAAAGAGAGTTAGATAGAGCTCTAGGGGCTAGGGATATTGGGAGAAGGCAGGCACGGTTACTGATTGGGACGATCAGCCATAATCACAATGAATGGCAGCGCTGGCTCGAAGGGCCAAATGGCCTCCTCCTGCACCTATTTTCGATGTTTCTATGTTTCTAAATCTACTCTGCACTCTTGCCAGCTTATTGACAAGCTTCCTTGAACTGGGTGATCAAAGCTGAACACAATACTCCAAATGCCATCTCACCAGAGTTGTGTACAACTGGACCATAAACGCCCCAACTTCTATATCCAATACCCTGATTGATGAAGGCCAATGTACCAAAAGCCTTCTTTTCCATCCAATCTCCAGATTCAGGGGCAGCTTCTTCCCAGCTGTTATTAGGCAACAGAACAGTCCTCTCACCAACTAGAGAGCAGTCCTGACCTCCCATCTACCTCATTGGAGACCCTTGGACTATCTTTAATCAACATTTACTGGACCTATCTTGTACTAAGCATTACACCTTCATTCTGCATCTGTAGGCTGTGGACTGCGCAGGCAATAGATTTATCCATACAGGGTGTTGAATCTGTGGAGTTCATTACCACAGAAGCTGGGTATTATTCAGGCAGAAATAGATAGATTCTTAATTAGTATGGGTGTCAAGGATTTTGGGGAGAAGGCAAGATATTAGAGTTAGGAGGGAGAGATAGATCAGTTATGATTGAATGGCGGAGTAGACTTGATGGGCAGAATGGCCTAATTCTGTTCCTATCGTAGGTTCAAGTGAAAGGGAAAAGATTTAATAGGAATCTAAGGGGTAACTTTTTCACACAAAGGGTGGTGGGTGTATGGAACAAGCTGCCAGAGGAGGTAGTTGAGGCTGGGACTATCCCAACGTCCAACAAACAGTTAGACAGGTACATGGATGTGGCACAGGTACTGTGGAAGTCTGAAGAAGGGTTTCGGCCCGAAACGTTTCCTGTTTCCTTCGCTCCATAGATGCTGCTGCACCCGCTGAGTTTCTCCAGCATTTTTGTGTACCTTAGACAGGTACATGGATGGGACAGGTTTGGAGGGATATGGACCAGGCGCAGGCAGGTGGGACTAGTGTAGCTGGGACATGTTGGCCGGAGTGGGCAAGTTGGGCCGAAGGGCCTGTTTCCACGCTGTATCACTCTATGACTATCATTTATAAACTTATGACAACTTGATTGTACCATGTACCATGTACAATCTTTTTTGCTGATTGGATAGCGGGCAACAGAAAGCTTTCCATTCCACCTCTGCACACGGGCCAATAGGAAACTAAGCTATCGACCTAGGAGGCCACTCATCCGAGAATACAGAACTGTGGTGACCAGTCTCTCGCCTGCCCAGTAAGACCGTGGCAACAAGCTGGGAGAGTTTGGAGAGTGGATGAGACCGGCAGTAGATTGGAATGATCTCGAGATGAGTTTAGCTGTGTGCCTGGGTCTTGTTCACCATGTGAAACGCAGATCAGGCAAACGTGAAGCAGAATTTAAGGTTATCGGTATTAATGAGAACAGACAATGCTATTTTTGAAGGTAGACAAAAGTGC
>CM075992.1:5190465-5249076 GCA_038087875.1 Malacoraja senta
TTAAGGACCTGTCCCATTTTCGTGACCTTTACAGGCGACTGCCGGCACCCGTGCTAGTTCGCCGAGATTTTCACGTCGAAAATTCAGCGGCGACCAGAAAGACGCTACGACTCTTTGGAGACCTCTCACCACCATTGGAGACCTCTCATGACCAGGGTTGTGAGAGGTCTCCTATGGTTGTGAGAGGTCACCTGCGACATGTCGCCAGGGGTCGCCTGTATGGTCGTGAGAGGTCTCCTATGGTTGTGAGAGGTCACCTGCGACATGTCGCCTATGGTCGTGAGAGGTCTCCTATGGTCATGAGAGGTCTCCAAAGAGTCGTGGCGCCTTTCTGGTCGCCGCTGATTTTTCAACGTGCTGAAAATTTTGGCGACCTATGACGAGTCACGGCAGTCGCCTGTAAAGGTCGCGTAAGTGGGACAGGCCCTTTAGTGTGTGGGGATCGCTGGTCAGTACGCACTCGATGGGAAGCAGAACCTAATTCCACGCTGTATCTCTAACATAAAGTAAACTAGGATGGGGGAGGGATATGACGGCAGTGAAGATGGACTCCAGCATGGCCCATGGTAGAGGCTGAGGACTTACTTCATTCCCAGGGCATCCTGTCCCACCGGCTCGCGGCGGTTCTTGTTGCTGTTGTCCTTCTTCAGGGTGAATCCCTCGGGGAACCAGAGCAGGCTCTGCTCCCGCTTGCGCCGGGCCACCAGCACGCCCAGGATGAGGATGACGGTGAGGATGACGGCAGCGACGATCATCAGTGGCAGGAGGTTCATGGGGGCCGGCGGCAGCGGCAGCTGCTCGCCTGCGGGACGGGCAAACAACACGAGTCAAGAGCCGTCTCATCCTCCGATGTCCCGAAACACCAACAGTTAAAATTCTTACTTGCGCCAGCACAACAGGTTTGTAAACATGAAGAGAGAGACAAAAACCTGGAGTAACTCAGTGGGACATCCAGTTGAGACATTGGAATTTAGAAGGATGAGAGAGGATCTTATACAAATATATAAAATTATTAGGGGATTGGACACGCTAGACGCAGGAAAAATGCTCCCCATGTTGGGGGAGTCCAGAACCAGGGGGTCACAGTTTAAGAATAAGGGGTAGGCCATTTAGGACTGAGATTAGGGATTTTCACCCAGAGAGTTGTGAATCTGTTGAATCTCTGCCACAGAAGACAGTGGCCAATTCACTGGATATATTCAAGAGAGTTAGATTTAGCTCTTAGGGCTAACTGAATCAAGGGGTACGTGGAGAAAGCAGGAACGGGGTACTATTTTGGATGATCAGCCACGATAATATTGAATGGCAGTGCTGGCTCGAAGGGCTGAATGGCCTACTCCTGCACCTATATTCTATGTTTCTATGTTTCTCTGGGACAGGCAGCATCTCAGGAGAGAAGGAATGGGTGACATTTCGGATCGAGACCCTTCTTCAGTCTGAACAAAGGGTCTCGACCTGATACATCACCCACTCCTTCTGTCCAGAGATGCTGCCTGACCCGCTGAGTTACTCCAGCATTTTGGAGTCTACCTTTGGTTTAAACAAGCATCTGCAGTTCCTTCCTTCACAGGTTTGTAATCACAGTGCTCAATAGATAATGTAATATAGAAACATAAAGATAATTCAATAAATTTAAAAAACTAATTTAGTGCAAATGAGCAAAATAAAGCCTGAAGTCCCTAGTGACAACCAAAGGTTCTGAAGAGGGTTTCGGCCCGAAACGTTGCCTATTTCCTTCGCTCCATAGATGCTGCCTCACCCGCAGAGTTTCTCCAGCATTTTTGTCTACCTGAAGCAATTTTGGTGCCCAGTTTCCCCACGCAGTGAGAGAAGGAGAGACACTTACTGTCGACATCTTTGATGGGGTACGGGAAGTGTAGGCTGCCGACTGTGGACAGGGCCCCGATGTAGGCGGCCGCGCTCTCTGCCGTTGGGAAGCATTCGCCCGTCGCCTGCAGGCACAGGCGGTTGTCGATCTCCAGGTTCACCTTGGACCTGCACAGACAGGGCTCAACGTCAGACTCCACGGGACAGTGTTAACGGGGAGAGCAAGCCGGTCGACGGAGCTGGTCAGGGTGGTTCGTCTCATCTCCGTGGGGAACAGGCGCGCGGGGTTCCAACATCCCAATCTTCCCCGCGGTACAGAAGTGTGAAAACGCACGCCTCCAGATTCAGGGACAGTTTCTTCCCGGCTGTTATCAGGCAACTGAACCATCCTACCACAACCAGAGAGCAGTGCTGAACTACTATCTAACTCATCGGTGACCCTCGGACTATCTTTGATCGGACTTTACTGGCTTTACCTTGCACTAAACGTTATTCCCTTATCATGTATCTGTACACTGTGGACGGCTCGATTGTAATCATGTATTTGTCTTTCCGCTGACTGGTTAACACGCAACAAAAGCTTTTCACTGGAGCTCGGTACACGTGACAATAAACTAAACTGAACTGAACAGTCTGGCAGCATCTATGAAGCGAAGGAAATAGACAACGTTTCGGGCCGAAACGTTGCCCATTTCCTTCGCTCCATAGATGCTGCCTCACCGCTGAGTTCCTCCAGCATTTTTGTCTACCTTTTTCTAGCATCTGCAGTTTTTTCCTCAAACATGAACTGAACAGTCTGCCTTCCGACCAATTCCAGGATTCCAGGATTGAATTCTCCAATTTTGGTAACCCAACCCACAGATAACCCCTTCCACTTATTTATCCGCTATTTCCCCCTCTCTACCCTGTGCTTGACCTGGATTTGCACCCATTTCTCTCCCTCCGCCTCTCCCATCCTCTTTCACCTACTATCCTTCCTCTGACTTCACAATTCGCACTTTTCCCACCCTTATCTCAAACCTTACCTTTTCACCTTTGGCCGGCTACCTGCCTCTCGCATGTATCCACCTATCACTTGCCAGGTTTTGTCTTGCCCCCCACTTCTCTCCCCCTACCACCCCCCCCCCCCCCACCCCCGACAACCACTCTGAAGAAGGGTCCCGACCCAAAATGTTCTCCAGAGATGCTGCCTGACCCGCAGAGATGCTCCAGCAATTCGTGCCTTTTAAAAAAACAAACAGCATCTGCGGTATCGTGTGTCTTCTAGGATGTTTCACAGCCTGACTCCATTACCTGCAAACACTCCCATCTCAATCATGAGGGGCAAAGATAGGATGAATGCATCACGTCTATTACCCAGAGCAGGGGAATCAGGAACCAGGGGACATAGGTTTAAGGTGAGGGGGAGAGATTTAATAGGAAGCTAAGGGGCAATTCTTTCCACACAGAGGGTGGTGGGTTTGTGGAACGAGCTGCCAGAGGAAGTAGCTGAGGCAGTGTAGATCAGTGTCACTCGTGTTATGAGTCAAGCTTTGGTAGTTACGCCCACTTGCTTTTACAGTAGCCCTCCCTGCCTGTTCCCTTTAGAATTAGAAAGAGGTGCTAGCGTGAAGTTATATATGCTCTGTCGTTAATAAAGCCTTTGGATCTTTGTCATGGTGGAAGGATTCAGTTATTACAACAGCCGAAACACAACAGGCAGGTAATATAACAACACTTTGGATAGGAAAGGGTTAGAGGGATGTGGGCCAAACACAGGCAGGTGGGGATAGCGTAGATGGGGCTTGGTGGTTGGCAAGGGTAAGGGCCGGTTTCTGTTCTGTCTGGCTCTATGTCTAAGGACAGCAAGATGGGATAAAGGAAGGGAGGGGGAACTGGGAGGGAACGGGAGGCAGCGGGAACCGGGAACGGGAACCCCTTACCCGATGACCTCCTGTTCCGGCTCGCGCCGGACCCGGCTAGGGCGGCCGAGCGTTTGCCGATCCGGGAGCTGGCGCCGTAGTAGGGGTAGATCATGTACTGGCCGCTGCTGTCCTTCTTGAAGCGGAGGGTGGCGCGCAGGATGGAGCCCAGCTTCTGCAGGAAGTTGGCGCTGCTCTGGAGCAGCTGGTCGGGGGGCAGCAGCACGATGACGATGAGGGTGCCCTCGGCCAGGCGCGCTGGCACGTCCGAGGCACAGTCCAGCCCGTCCCAGCCACACTCCTCGTTGTTGCAGCCCTGGTCGCAGCGCTGGTCCGCGTAGTGGTCTGCACAGTACTTCTCGTACAACGGGCTGCGGACAGACACATGGTCAGTGCGGGTGTCGGGGGTACGGGGAGAAGGGGGAGAGGTAGATCAGCCACGACTGAATGGCGGAGTAGACTCGATGGGCCAAATGGCCTAATTCTTCTCCTATCACTTATGACCTTATGACCTTATGACATGGCAACCCCCCCCCCCCCTCCCGTGGCACTGCCCATGGATGGAGCAAGGTTGTTCCTGCCCACGGGCACCCTGCATGGCATGCTTGTCATCATCTACTCTCAACCTCCCACCATCATATCTACGCCACTAGTGCAGCGGGTAGAGCTGCTGCCTCACAGCACCAGAGCACCCGGCTTCCATCCTGACCTCGGATACTGCCCGTGTGGAGTTTGCACCTTCTCTCTGTGACCACCTGGGTAATACAGTTTCCTCCCACATCCTATAGTATATAAAACACTACATATCAAATGACGATGTTACTGTCCTGATCCAGGATGCAGTTAACCCCCCCCCCCCCCTCCCCCTCACGACCCCTCCATGATGTCCGTAAGGAATCGCGGGTTCTCTCTCAATGGACACCTGAGCACCGACGTGACCCCAGAAAAGGGGCAGGCAGTCGGCTCAGGCAGTGCCCTCGACTGCCTGGCACCGTGACCCATGAATGGCCAGCTTGGCCCAGGCCCAGGAGCAACCCAACCAGGACATTATCTGTTTTACCCAGACGCTCCCCTACGCAGCGTCAACAGTCAAGAGTGTTTTATTGTCATACGTCCCAAATAGAACAATGACATGATTACTTGCAGCAGCACAACACAATATGTAACATAGTACACTGTATAAATAGAATAAGTGAGAAAAAAGGGTATATATGTATATACACACACACACATATACACACACACATACTTTACATATACACACACATACATACATACACATATATATACACACCTACATACACACATACTGTACATATACACACACACATACACACATACATACACACATACACACACATAAATATATACATACACACATACACATACACTGAAGAAGGGTTTCGGCCCGATACGTTGCCTATTTCCTTCGCTCCATAGATGCTGCTGCACCCGCTGAGTTTCTCCAGCATTTTTGTGTACCTACACATATACATACACATATACACACACCTACATACACACATACTGTACATACACATATATACACACATACACATATACCTACACACATACTTATATACACACCTACATACACACATACTGTACATATACACACACATATATACATACACACACATACACATATACCTACACACATACTCATATATACACACCTACATACTGTACATATACACACACACACATATACACACACACTTTACATACACACACACAGTACATATACACACATACATGCATACACACACACATATATATATACAAACATACTGTACATATACACACACATATATACACACAAACATGCACACACACTGTATATATACACACACACACACATTAAAAAAATTAAGCAATCAATAATAGTGTAAAAAGAAAACAACACAAAGAATAATAGCCTAAAGACGAGGATGTTGGGCCTAAAATGGAGGCAGTAAGCACGGAGCAGCCCCTTGAAATATTCCAATTGCTGAACTTACTTGCATGCGCGCTCTTGGCTCTGGCAGTCGAAGTTGTCGTAGAGACACTCGTGGCTGTTGCAGATCTCGTCGCAGACGTTGTTGTTGAAGTGGCTCCGGCAGTGCTGGAAGCTGCACTCCTTCCAGGGGTTGTCGACAGAGAGTGAGCAGTCCCCGCCATCCCACAGGCAGCTGTGGGTGTTGCACTGCCGGTCGCACTCGCCGTCGCCAGCCTTGCGCTGGCACTCCGCCAGGGGGCACGGCGGCTCCTTGAGAGGCGGGGTGTACACCCGGAGGATCTCGCAGTGCTGCCCTCCAAACTCCTTGGGGCACAGGCAGTGGTAGAAGGGGGCCTGGCGGGCCGGCCTACACAGCCCGCCGTTGCGGCAGGGGCGGCTGGAGCAGGTAGCGTTGGCGCCGGTGCTGGGCTGCGGTTGGCAGCGGGCACCCAGAGGGGTGTCGATGCACAGCTCGCTGCTCCGGCACCCCAGGCTCCGGCATGTCAGGACGCTGCGCTCGCAGTTGGGCCCGGTGTAGCTCTGCAAGAGAAGACCAGGCATCGAGTTATTCTCCCCTGCGGCAAGGTGGTTCAGCTTTAGGGTTACCTCCTTACAGCACCAGAGACCCAGGTTCAATCCTGACTACGGGTGCTGTCTGTACAGAGTTTGTACCTTCTCCCCGTGACCACGTGGGTTTTCTCCAGGTGCTCCGGTTTCCTCCCACACTCCAAAGTCGTACAGGTTTGTAGGTTAATTGACTTGGTATCAGTGTAAAATTGTCCCTAGTGTGTGTAGGTGTTAGCAAAGATCCTATAGCGAGCAAGATAGTCCACTCAACGAAAAAGACGTAGTACGGTCATGGGTAGATTCATGGGCAATTTTCTGCCCCATTTCCGTAACCGGCTTCCGTATCCGCACCAAAGATCCCATAGCGGAGCAAAGATACTAGTGCGGAGACGGAAGCCGGTTACGGAAACATCCTCGTAAAAATAAAAGTTCTTTAGTAAAAATCTTCTCCTCATTTTCAGAATTATAATTTATTATCCCCGCAACGTTGATTACACTGCGAGTCGGGTCGGCTCCGGTTACTGAAATGGATGAAAAAAAGGCCCACGTTCCGCTCCGTTGCGTACTACACGTCAGCCCATTGCATTTAGCAGGAGTGGTCTATCTTGTCCCGCTATAGGATCTTTGGGTGTTAGTGCGCGGGGATTGTAGGTTGGTGCGGACTCGGTGGGCCAAAGGCCCTGTCTCCGCACTGTATCTCTAAACTAAACTAATCGCATCCTTCAGCAGATGGAGGAGAGGAACGAGCTGGGGTCTTGCCTCCCCTGCCCTCTAGGACATGAGAGACCGTGTGAGGCGAGGGGCGGCACTTTCACAAGTCTGTGTGTGGGTGGAGTGGGCCGCTGGAGGCCCTGCAGCAGCCTGGGGCTCGACTGGATCGGGCACCGCTCTAAGTTCAGATAGTGAATAGTGAAAGGCCTGGATAGAGTGGATGTGCGGAGGATGTTTCCACTCGTGGGAGAGTCTAGGACCAGAGGCCATAACCTCCGAATAGTGGGCAGATGCTGCCTGACCTTAGTTTACTGATTTAGTTTTTATTTCAGATTTTTGGCATCTGCAGCGTACTGGGGTTCCAATTCACATGTAATTGAAGCTGATGAAAGGTCACCAATCAAAAACTCTGTGTTTCCCTCTCCACAGTCACTGCCCGACCTGCTGAGTATTTCACGATCATCGTGATAGTGCGGGGGTACGGGGTGATCGCTGGTCGGCACGGACTCGGTGGGCCGAAGGGCCTGTTTCCACACCGTGTCTCTAGTGTCTGAAGTGAAATCGAAAGTCTAAAAGTAAGTGCAGGACAAACTGGATAAAATGCAGGTGCCGCAAATCTGAAATGTTGGCCGATGGGACATGTTGGCCGAGAAAATGCCAGAAACCCCGAGGGTTAGCAGGTCAGGAAACATCTGTGAGGGGATAGTTTCAGATTGAGTAGCACATCATAGACAGATAGATGGACATGCATAGGACAGGTTTGGAGGGATACGGATTTGAATTTCATGTAATTTACATGAATGGTATATGGTACCATAGTCCGGACTGTAGACTGTAGAATGTAGCACAGGATCAGGCCCTTCCACCCACAGTATCTGTGCCAATGCATCTCCTCTGCTGCATGTGACCCATATTTCCCAATTCCCTGCATATCTAGGTGCCTAACTAAAACCTGCCCAGAACAGCTCCTTTAGTATTTGCCCATTTAAGACACATTTGGACAGGTACATGGATAGGACAGGGAGAGAGAGGTATAAGCGAAAAGCAGGCAGGTGGGACCAGTGTAGGTGGGGGCAAGGTGGGGCTTGCCCCCACCTACATTAAAACTCTTCTCACCCACCACTCCACCTCCAGGCCCCTCAGATCGGCCGACTTGGGGTTGCTGAATATCCCGCGGTCTAGGCATAAGCTCAGGGGCGACCGCGCCTTTGCGGTTGCAGCTCCTAGACTGTGGAACAGCATCCCCCTTCCCATCAGAACTGCCCCCTCCATCGACTCCTTTAAGTCAAGACTAAAAACTTATCTATACTCCCAAGCCTTTCTTGACGTCCTCTGAGCGAGGGCTATATGTATATATGTATGTAGTTTGTTTGTTTATACTATTCTTATAACAAATGTAAAGCACTTTGGCCAACGAGAGTTGTTTTTTAAATGTGCTATATAAATAAATGTGACTTGACTTGACTTGACTTGTTGGCCGATGTGGACAAGTTGGGCTGAAGGTCCTGTTTCACCGCTGTATGACTGTAGAGGTGGATCGGCCATGCCGTTGGGGTCTCGGCGGAAGGGATTTGCGACGAAGGGTCACGGTGGTACGGTCACTCACCAGCTGGCACTTGCAGGTGTAGCCCAGGGGGGTGTTGACTGTGACCTTGCAGTGGCCTCCATTCTGACAGGGCTGCGAGTCGCACATGTTGACCACACTCTTGCAGTGGCGGCCTGGAGAGGGGAGAGAAACGCAAACGGGATGAGCCAGGCTGCCAAGCAGGCATGGTCAGGGCACCAATGCATGCAGAGATTGGAGCATCCCTGTCATTCAGTGTAGCGGAGAAATCGCACGTGCATACGCGGGTGGGTGCAGGAATGCGTGTGCACGTGTTTGCATGTTATGTATGGGTACATGCATGTTTGGCTGCATGTATGTGCATGCACGTGGACAAGTAGGAATAAGGAACTGCAGATGCTGGTTTACAAAAGAAGGCACAGAGTGCTGGAGTAATTTAGCAGATCAGGCAGTGCCTCAGGCAGTCTTAAGAAGTGTCCTGACCGTAAACATTTCCGATCTATGTTCTCCTGAAATGCTGCCAGACTTTGTGTCTTCTCACGTGGATGAGTGCGTGTGTGTGTGTGCGCGCGAGAGTGAGAGTGTGTAGCATTTGCGTATATCTCCGTAGGAAGGAACTGCAGATGCTGGTTTAAATCGAAGATAGACAAAAAGCTGGAGTAACTCAGTGGGACAGGCAACATCTCTGGAGAGAAGGAATGGGTGACGTTTCCGATTGAGGATAGTCTCGACCCAAAAACGTCACCCATTCCTTCTCTCCAGAGATGCTGCCTGTGGGTTTCGGCCCAAAACGTTGCCCATTTCCTTCGCTCCATAGATGCTGCCGCACCCGCTGAGTTTCTCCAGCATTTTTGTCTACCTTCGATTTTCCAGCATCTGCAGTTCCTTCTTAAACATGCTGCCTGTCCTACTGAGTTACTCCAGCACTTTGTGTTTGTGTGTGAATATCAGTATGAATGTGCGTGTGTGTATCTTTGAAACCGGTTTTACGCGAGTAGGCTTTTGTTGGGAGTATGCGGGTGTATGTGTTTGTCTACACGTGACTTGCAGTCTGTATGAATGCGTGTCTGTATGCCACAACTATGTGCATATGGGGCCATAAGGGTGTGCGAGTGAGACTGTCTGTGGTGTGAGTGACTGCCGGGGTGTGTGCACAGCTGATTGCAAGCCCAGAGTGGCAGTGGCCATCAAGGCTGCCAGTAAAATAATAAGCAAGAGGCAAATATCACCATCAGCCGCCAAGATCTGAGACTGACACCACCATACGTTTATTCATTACCAGCCAAATATGTGTATGAATGAGTTACTGGATACTGGACTTTTGCCTTCCATCACAGTGAGGAGGTGTTTGGAGACTCACTGTGATGGATGTTCATGTAAATTGTGTTCATTGTGTGTCCTTTTTTTTTTTGTTGATGTTATGGCTGCAGCAACGAAATTTCGTACGAACCATGTCTGTTTGTACGACAATAAATGGTATTTATTTATTCTTTTATTCATTTATTTAAGATGCATCGATCGAAAGAAATCCAGAAGGAAAGGATAGGAATGATGGATTCTAAAGGTAGATTCCAAAGCTACCAGTGTCATTGGAAGTAGATAAAAATGCTGGAGAAACTCAGCGGGTGAGGCAGCATCTATGGAGCGAAGGAAATAGGCAACGTTTCGGGTCGAGACCCTTCTTCAGACGGGTAATTGTAAGTGTCCTTTCACTAATTAGGAGCTGTTTTGGGTGTGTAATGAAACAAATAAATATCCAAAACCAAATAAAAAGAGTGGTAGTGAGCAAAGGTGAGAGAGAGCAGCAATAGATAATAGACAATAGGTGCAGGAGTAGGCCATTCCGCCCTTCGAGCCAGCACCGCCATTCAATATGATTATGGCTGATCATCCCCAATCAGAACCCGTTCCTGCCTTCTCCCCATATCCCCTGACTCCGTTATTTTTAAGAGCCCTATCTAGCTCTCTCTTGAAAGCATCCAGAGAACCTGCCTCCACCGCCCTCTGAGGCAGAGAATTCCACAGACTCACCACTCTCTGTGAGAAAAAGTGTTTCCTCGTCTCCTTTCTAAATGGCTTACTCCTTATTCTTAAACTGTGGCCCCTGGTTCTGGACTCCCCCAACATCGGGAACATGTTTCCTGCCTCTAGTGTGTCCAAGCCCTTAACAATCTTATATGTTTTAATGAGATCCCCTCTCATCCTTCTAAACTCCAGAGTGTACCAGCCCAGCCGCTCCATTCTCTCAGCACATGACAGTCCCGCCATCCCGGGAATTAACCTTGTAAACCTACGCTGCACTCCCTCAATAGCAAGAATGTCCTTCCTCAAATTAGGGGACCAAAACTGCACACAATACTCCAGGTGTGGTCTCGCTAGGGCCCTGTACAACTGCAGAAGGACCTCTTTGCTCCTATACTCGATTCCTCTTGTTATAAAGGCCAACATGCCATTCGCTTTCTTCGCTGATGCCTGGCACAAAGGGCCAGCGTTGACCGTGGACTGACCTGTGAAGCCATGCTTGCAGACGCACTGGTAGTCATTGGGCAACTGGATGCAGTCGATGGTGGTCTGCACGTTACACGGGGTCGACAGGCACTCGTTGATGTCGCCTTCGCACCGATGGCCGGTGAACCCCGGGGGGCAGTTGCAGGTGTAGCCCCCGACTCTATCCACGCAGGTCCCGTTGTTCATGCACTTGGGCGCGTTGGTGTGAGGAGACAGGCCACAGTCGTCTTCGTTAATCTCGCACAGTACCCCTGGGAACAGACAAGCCCAAGTGATTCAAAGCACCCCAGGCCAGGCCAGGCCAGCCGACTGCACGTGTAGGAAGGAACTGCAGGTGCTGGTTTGCACCGAAATGCTGGAGTAATTCAGCGGGTCAGGCAGCATCTCTGGAGAGAAGGAATGGGTCAGAATCCCACTTCAGACCAACCTACAGTTCCATCTCTGCACACATCCCTGGTCTCATTGACCAGATAACACAATACAGCACACATCCAAGCTCTTCCACCCATAAGATCCAATGCCAAGTTAATCTAATCTTCTCTGCCTGCGGGACTGCAGTAACTCTAAACAAAACTAAAGGGAGCCAAACTTTGCATGTTTGATCCAGATTTGAACAAATGTAAGTAGCCAGATCGCTGCAATTCTGCCCTTATTGTTACTTGTTGGCTGCTTGATACTTTATTGTCACAGGTACTTGGTACAGTTGCGTACAGTACAAGTATGCAACAGTCGCTACGTAAAGGGTGTCGACAGAGTTACAAAAGCATTCAATATACTCCCACTTCCTCCTCCCCCAATCACCCCCACTCCATTCCCTGTTTGTTCTTGGTGGCCCCCACACCGGGTCATAAGGTCAAAAGTGATAGGAGAAGAATTAGGCCATTCGGCCCATCAAGTCTACTCCGCCATTCAATCACGGCTGATCTATCTCTCCCTCCTAACCTCATCCTTCTGCCTACTCCCCATAAGGCACCCATACATACACACCCACAATTACAGCATGGAATAATCTCCACCCTACTATAGTTACCCAACCAGATGCAACTAAATTTAAGGTAGCTCTTTCTTCCCAAAAACCCTTTCTGGCTTAAGTCCTCCCTCCACCACCTCCAGTTTAAATTCCATTTGGAATATTTTGGAGGACCAAGAAACCAAGAACCAAGAAAATACCAATCAAGAATCTATCTATCTCTGCCTTAAATATATCCACTGACTTTGCCTGCACAGCCTTCTGTGGCAAAGAATTCCACAGATTCACCACCCTCTGACTAAAGAAATTCCTCCTCATCTCCTTCCTAAAAGAATGTCTTTTAATTCTGCGGCGATGACCTCAAGTCCTAGACTCTCCCACTAGTGGAAACATCCTCCACATCCACTCTATCCAGGCCTTTCACTATTCTGTATGTGTTTCAATGAGGTCCCCCCTCATTCTTCTAAACTCACTTTCCCTGTGATTACGTCCCACCCCACTGACTACTACAAGTCGCTCACAATCCCTGCGATCCAGTTGGCCTTACCTAGAGTTCCCGGAGGGCAGGAGCAGATGTAACGACCGATCAGGTCCAAGCAGGTGCCTCCGTTCTGGCACGGGTTGGATTCGCATTCGTTCACCTCCACCTTGCAGGTCTTGCCCTTGTAGCCCGGCGTGCACTGTGGGAACAAGGCCACAGTTTAGTTCGTCGGCGCGATCGCAAGGAAGCTAATAATGGATCTTATAGAAACGTACAAAATTCTTAAGGGGTTGGACAGGCTAGATGCAGGAAGATTGTTCCCGATGTTGGGGAAGTTCAGGACAAGGGGTCACAGTTTAAGGATAAGGGGGAAGTCTTTTAGGACCGAGATGAGAAAAACATTTTTCACACAGAGAGTGGTGAGTCTGTGGAATTCTCTGCCACAGAAGGTAGTTGAGGCCAGTTCATTGGCTATATTTAAGAGGGAGTTAGATGTGGCCCTTGTGGCTAAAGGGATCAGGGGTTATGGAGAGAAGGCAGGTACAGGATACTGAGTTGGATGATCAGCCATGATCATATTGAATGGCGGTGCAGGCTTGAAGGGCCGAATGGCCTACTCCTGCACCTGTTTTCTATGTTTCTATGTTTCTATAAGGCTTCCAGTCAAACTCAGCGAGGCAGCATGATTGAGCCGTGACAATCGCAGATGATAGCTGGTGATGGAACGCGCAATAAGTGTTTCGGCCCGGAACGTTACCTATTTCCTTCGCTCCATAGATGCTGCTGCACCCGCTGAGTTTCTCCAGCATTTTTGTGTACCTGCGCAATAAGTCATGGTGTCCACAGCCTAAACAAGTCCTTACGCCCAAGATTGACACAAAACGCTGGAGTAACTCAGCGGGACAGGCACCATCTCTGGAGAGGTGGAATGGATGACGTTTTGAGTGGAGACCCTTGTTCAGACTGAGTCAGGTGAGAGGGAGACACAGAGATAAGGAATGATAAGGTGCGAAAATGAGCCATCAAAGGGGTTGGAGACAAGGAAAATGTAGAAACAAATCATTGTTAGCTAGAAGGTGACAACGAATGCTTGCTACACACCAATTTAGTGAAGTAATGGAGATTGTCAAGTTCCTGTTTCAGGCTTTCAGCCATTTTGCTCACCTCACATCTGTAGCTCCCGATGAAGCTCCTGCAGGTGGCGCCGTTGTGACACGGGCTGGAGGCACACTGGTCTACCTCAGTCTCACAGTAGCTGCCAGTGTAGGTCTTGGGACAGACGCAGTAATGCGTGATCCCAGCGTTGAAGCACGTGCCGCCGTGATTGCAAGGCTGGGTGACGGTCGCTCCTTTCGTCAAAAGCAGAAACATGCATTTCAAAACAACAGCAACAAAATCTGCACGCATTTGTTCCCATATTATACAACTTTGCACTGGGCGAGAAGGTGGAATAGTGGCACAGCTAGTAGAGTTGCTGCCTCACGGCGCCAGGGAACCGAGTTCGATCCTGACTACGGGTGCTATCTCTGGGGAGTTTACACGTTCTCCATGTGCTGAAGCAAAGCAAGAATTTCATTGTCCTATCTGGGACACATGACAATAAACTCTCTTGAATCTTGAATCTCTTGAATCTTGAATCTCTTGAATCTTGACCCCATGGGTTTCCTCCGGGTACTCCAGTTTCCTAAAAATATCTGCCTTAAAAATATTCACTGACTTGGCCTCCACAGCCTTCTGTGGCAATGAATTCCACAGATTCACCACCCTTTGACTAAAGAAATTCCTCCTCATCTACGTCCTTTTATTCTAAGGCTACGACCTCTGGTTCTAGACTCTCCCACTAGTGGAAACATCCTCTCCACATCCACTCTATCCAGGCATTCCACTATTCAGTGAGTTTCAATGAGATCCTTCTGAACCTCGGCAACTAGAGGCCCAGTGCCGACAAACGCACGATTCCATGTCAATTATTGGTGTCGTTTCATCCTGAAGACACTGCATGCATCATCCCACCATGCACTGGTGTGGCAACACAGGACACGCAGCAACGCATGTTCCACCCACCTCTCTCCAATGCAGCTGCCTCGCAGGACATGTTGGGGATGTCGCAGTAGCGCCCAGTCCAGCTGCTCGCGCACTCACAGGCGAAGGACAGCCCGGTCACTCGGCAGCGCCCGCCGTTCTTGCAGGGGAACCGGCTGCACCAGTCCGTGCTCACCTGCCGGAGGAAGGGAGGACATCCCGTCAGGCGTGGAGGGCTGCGGCCTGCTGCTTTGTTGTCACAGCAGGTCCCCCTGTGGCTGCCCACTGCGCCCCCCCCCCCCCCCCTCACAGGTTTACACTGGGGGCTGGCTGAGAAACTGGGGAGCGAGAGATAGAGAGGAGGTGGTGGGAAGAGATAAATAGCGATAGGAGAGGAGAGAGAGAGAGAGAGAGAGAGAGAGAGAGAGAGAGAGAGAGAGAGAGAGAGAGGGGGGGAGAAATAGAGAGTAGGAGGAGAGGTAGAGAAAGATAGAATGAAATAGAGAGATAGAGGGACAGATAAAGATTGGGTAAGGGAGAGATAGAGGAGAGAGGGAGAGGGGGAGAGAGGGAGAGAGGGAGAGAGGGAGAGGGGGAGAGGGGGAGAGAGGAAGAAAGGAAGAGAGGGGGAGAGGGGGAGAGGGGGAGGGGAGAGAGGGGGAGAGGGGGAGGGGGAGAGGGGGAGAGGGGGAGAGAGAGGGAGAGAGAGATAGAGAGAGCCTCTGAGGAGATAGAGATAGAGAGGGAACTAGAGAGAGATGGAGGGGGGGAGTTAGAAAGGGATGGAGAGAGAGATAGAGAGGGAGGAAAATAGTTGCAGGAGTAGGCCATTCGGCCCTTCGAGCCTGCACCGCCATTCAATATGATCATGGCTGATCATCCAACTCAGTATCCCATCCCTGCCTTCTCTCCATACCCCCTGATCCCTTTAGCCACAAGGGCCACATCAAACTCCCTCTTAAATATAGCCAATGAACTGGCCTCAACTACCTTCTGTGGCAGAGAATTCCACAGATTCACCACTCTCTGTGTGAAAAATGATTTCCTCATCTCGGTCCTAAAAGTCTTCCCCCTTATCCTTAAACTGTGACCCCTAGTTCTGGACTTCCCCAACATCGGGAATAATCTTCCTGCATCTAGCCTGTCCAACCCCTTAAGAATTTTGTAAGTTTCTATAAGATCCCCCCTCAGTCTTCTGAATTCCAACGTGTACAAGCCGAGTCTATCCAGTCTTTCCTCATATGAAAGTCCTGCCATCCCAGGAATCAGTCTGGTGAACCTTCTCTGTACTCCCTCTATGGCAAGAATGTCTTTCCTCAGATTAGGAGACCAAAACTGTACGCAATACTCCAGGTGTGGTCTCACCAAGACCCTGTACAACTGCTGTAGAACCTCCCTGCTCTTGTACTCAAATCCTTTTGCTATGAATGCTAACATACCATTTGCTTTCTTCACTGCCTGCTGCACCTGCATGTCTACTTTCAATGACTGGTGTACCATGACACCCAGGTCTCGCTGCACCTCCCCTTTTCCTAATCGGCCACCATTCAGATAATAGTCTGCTTTCCTGTTTTTGCCACCAGACGAGAGACAGAGAGAGTTAGAAGGGGAGATATAGAGATAGAGATGGTGGAGTAGAGAGGAGTATAGGGGGAGAGGGGGCAGGGAGATGTAATGGGGATTTAATAGAGAGATGTTGTGAGGTAGTCCCTTACCTGACACCGTTCCCCAGTGTAGCCTTGGAGACAGGTACACCTGTATGACTCCAGCCCGTCCACACACACCCCACCATTCAGACACGGCTGTGAATCACACTCATCGATGTCGTGCTGACAATTGGAGCCGGCGAAACCGGTGCGGCAGCGGCAGGTGTACGCGTTAACGCCATCTGTGCAGGTCCCTCCGTTGAAGCAGGAGCTGAAACAAGGTGCCAGACGGACGTTTGCCCTGTGACTTGGTGCAGTGCTGACTCCATCATCTCAGCCCTCAGGCAGGATGACCCATCCAACTAGTGAGAGATGCCAGCAGATAAACCAACAACAGGGCGGCACGGTGGCGCAGCGGTAGAGTTGCTGCCTTACAGCGCCAGAGACCCGGGTTTAATCCTGACCTCAGGTGCTGTCTTGTCAGGAGTTTCTATGATCTCCCTGTGACCTGCGTGGGTTTTCTCCAGGTGCTCCGGTTTCCTCCCTCACTCCAAAGACGTACAGTTTGCAGGATTGTTAAGGGTTTGGACACGCTAGAGGCAGGATACATGTTCCCGATGTTGGGGGAGTCCAGAACCAGGGGCCACAGTTTAACAATAAGGAGTAAGCCATTTAGAACAGAGACGAGGAAACACTTTTTCTCACAGAGAGTGGTGAGTCTGTGGAATTCTCTGCCTCAGAGGGCGGTGGAGGCCGGTTCTCTGGATGCTTTCAAGAGAGAGCTAGATAGGGCTCTTAAAGATAGCGGAGTCAGGGGATATGGGGAGAAGGCAGGAACGGGGTACTGATTGGGGATGATCAGCCATGATCACATTGAATGGCGGTGCTGGCTCGAAGGGCCGAATGGCCTACTCCTGCACCTATTGTCTATTGTCTGTTCATTCCAGTTAAGGCGCTGTGCACACGGCAGCCAGCCAATAGTCGCTTGTCTTTTTTTCTCACTTTTAATTTAATTTTAATTTCAAGTTTTCATTTACCTCGTTGTGTGTGACAGTTGTCAGACCACTTACCCTTACGGGGATGAATAAAGTTTATCGTATCACATCGTAATTGGCTTGATATCATTGTAAATTGTCCCTAGTGTGTTCGATAATGTTAATGTACGGGTTGATCACTGGTCAGCATGGACTTGGTGGGCCGAAGGGCCTGTTTCCGTTCTCTATCTCTAGTCTAAAGTCTAAACAGCAGGATATTCTGCTGCCAATGACCTGCAGTGATATTTCTCCACAGTCAAAAGATGTTCTCAAAGAATAATCACACCTATATGGAACCCCCCACATCCATTTTAAGATATCCAATGAAGCACTTTTGAAGTGCCGCCATTGTTGCCATGTTGGAATATTATCAGTAGTCGTAGCGGTGAAGTTCAGGCAATGGATTACCTCACGATCCCCGACTTACAGAACTAACTAATGCATTCTCTGATGTACAGAGACATCTTGGAACCCAAGTCCACAGCTCCCCGACAGTTGGATAGATCTTCGAAGGGTGCAGAGAAGGTTTACTAAGATGTTGGGCGGACTCGAGGGACTGAGCTGGGCAGATGTTGAGCAGGCTAGGGCTTTATTCCTTGGTGCGCAGGAAGATGAGGGATGATCTTACAGAGAGGAATCCTGAGAGGAATAAATTGGGTAAACGCACAGTCTGTTGCCCAGAGTAGGGAATCGAGGTTAAGGTGAGGGGAGGAAAGGTTTAATAGGAACCTGAGGGGCAACCATTATTACACAAAGGGTAGTGGGTGTATGGAACAAGCTGCCTGAGGAGGAGGTCGTTGAAGCAGGTCCTATCGCAACGTTTAAGAAGCATTTAGACAGGTACATGGATAGGGTCGGTTTCGAAGGATGTGGGCCAAAAGCGGGCAGGTGGGACTAGTGTAAATGGGGCATGTTGGTCGGCATGGAGAAGCTGGGCCTGAAGGCCTGTTCCCACACTGTATCACTCTATGACTTAGTGAGAAAGAAGGCGTATGGTATGCCTGCCTTCATCAGCTGGTATCCTATGAGAGTCAGGAGGTCATGTTGCAGCCTCATCGGACTTTGATTTGGCTGCATTTGGAGAACTGTGCGCAGGTGGAAATGCAGGGAATGGAGCGACAGTGATGTGTTTAAGAAGGAACTGCAGATGCTGGAAAATCGAAGGTGCTGGAGAAACTCAGCGGGTGCAGCAGCATCTATGGAGCGAAGGAAATAGGCAACGTTTCGGGCCGAAACCCTTCTTCAGGAGCGATAGGGATCTTGTGCAGGCAAGAGGAGATAGGTTTACTTGGCAAAACTATCTGCGGCTGTCTCTAGAGAATATTAAAACTTGTTATACTTTGAGTTCATTGAGAGTCTCCCAGCAGGGAGTCCCTGCTTGTTTTCTTGGGCTGAATGAAGAGCTGTTACATCAACAGCTTCAGTCTCTGTGTGACTCACACACAGCACAGCAGTCCTGACAAGCTGGGACATACAAGCTGAAACTTGTAGCTTTAACCTCAACAGGTACTATTTCCCACTCCCTTTAAACTCACGTTGGAAAACACAAAGTGCAATAAATACATCCAGCGATATTAAAAGGAATAATATTCAATAATACATCATCGTTCCATAATCCGGAAGATCTGCTCGTCCAGCACCTAAATCCTGGGCATCCCGGATTATGGGAATGTTACTGGAGTATCAAACTGCACCTCATGTAGACTGATAGCAAAACTTGTCCGACAGCTAGTGCACGCAAGACAAATTATTTCACACGGTTGCACAAGGCTGCAGAGCAAACAACCCCAGGCACTCAATACAACCCTGTTTAAGGGCCTGAGCTACAGGGAGAGGTTGGGCAGTCCAGGACTTTATTCCTTGGAGCGCAGCAGGATGAAGGGTGATCCTATGGTGGCGTATATAAACATGAGGGGAGTTGAGAGGGTGAGTGCACAGTCTTTTAGCCAATGTAGGGGAAGCAAGAACCAGCGGGCATAGGTTTAAAGCGAGTAGGTTTAAGAGTGACTCTTAAGGGATATGGGGAGAAAGCAGGAACGGGGTACTGATTGTGGATGATCAGCCATGATCATATTGAATGGCGGTGCTAGCTCGAAGGGCCAAATGGCCTACTCCTGCACCTATTGTTCATTGAGAGGGTAAAGATGTGATAGGAACCTGAGGGGCAACCTTTTACACACAGGGGGTGGTGGGTTTGTGGAACGGGCTGCCAGGAGGTAGTTGAGGGTTACTACAACAAGACATTTGGACAGGTATGTGGATAAGAAAGATGTAGAGGGAAATGGACCAAATGTGGGCAGGTGGGACTAGTTTAGATGGGACATCTTGGTCGGCATGGGCAAGTTGGGCCGAAGGGCATGGTATGATTGTGGCTCCATTGTGTGAGTTGCCTCTTTAGGTACACAAACATCTCATCATTCACTCATTCACTGACAGTACCTACCTGTAATATAACAGCAATAATTAGTGATCATTCTTGATTAATGAGATAAATAAACGTAACTGGCCTGTACATTTGAGACAAGCTGGAGGTAAGACACAAAATGCTGGAGTAACTCAGCGGGACAGGCAGCATCTCTGGAGAGACGGAATGGGTGACGGAATGGGTGACGTTTCGGGTCGAGACCCTTCTTCATGAAGGAGGATCTTCATTATTTCAAATAGGTTGCCTTATCTTTAGCGCTACTCACGGTAATATCGTGACAGCGCCTCAAAAATGTTTCATGGGAATCACGAGAGGAATAGATTGGTAGTAGCACAGAGTCTCTTGCCCGGAGCAGAGGAATCGAGAATCAGAGATTTAAAGCCCTGTCCCAAGGTACGAGTTCATTCCAAGAGCTCTCCCGAGTTTAAAAAAAAAAAAAACTCGTGGTAAGCACGGAGAATGAACGTGGCGGGTACGTCGGAGCTCGGGGATGTCTCTTAGCGCTAACGGCAGGTACTCGGGAAGACTCGCTAACGGCAGGTAAGCACGGGAAGACTCGTGAAGATTTTTACAACATGATGAAAAATGTCCACGAGAGCCCCGAGTACCGACGGGCGGCCATTACCGTAAATCTCCGAGTTCGAATCAGGGCAAACTCGGTAGAACTCTTGGAATGAACTCGTACCGTGGGACAGGGCTTTCAAGGTGCGGGGAGAAAGACAGGGAACTGAAGGGGGGATTTTTTCACACAAAGGGTGGTAAATGTATGGAACGAGCTGCCAGAGGAGGTAGCTGAGGCAGGTACAATTGCAACATTTAAGAAACATTTGGACAGGTACATGGATAGGACAGGTTTGGAGGGATATGGGCCAAACGCAGGCAGGTGGGACTAGTGTAGATGGGACATGTTGTTCGGTGTGGGCAAGTTGGGCCGCAGCAAGACTCTATGACTCTATCTGACAGTGGAGTCATGTAGGTGTGGTTATTATTTTAGAACATCTTTTGGCAGCGGTAGGGAAGGGCAGGGTTAACTAACTGACTGACCTTTCCGTGCAGTCCTGAATGTTGCTCTCGCAGTGTAGTCCATTGAAGCCAGCCTTGCAGCTGCAGGTGTAGCTGTTGACGTAATCGGCGCAGGTGCCCCCGTTGCGGCAGGGGTTGCTCTCGCACTCGTTCACCTCGTCCGAGCACCGGGCGCCCGCGAAGCCGGGCAGGCAGCTGCAGACGAACGAGTTGACGCCGTCGTGGCACGAGCCACCGTTCCCACAGGGATCTGAGGGGAGGAAACAATAACCCACGCTGGCAAAAAACGGACAAACAGTAGCTCAGAGGGTCAAGCAGCATCTCTGGAGAACACGGATAGGTGGCGGTTCCCAACTCTCCCTGTAGCTCAGGCCAACAGACAATAGACAATAGACAATAGGTGCAGGAGTAGGCCGTTCGGCCCTTCGAGCCAGCACCGCCATTCAATGTGATCATGGCTGATCATCCATCCTCAATCAGTACCCCGTTCCTGCCTTCTCCCCGTATCCCCTGACTCCGCAATTTTTAAGAGCCCCATCTAGCTCTCTCTTGAAAGCATCCAGAGAACCGGCCTCCACCGCCCTCTGAGGCAGAGAATTCCACAGACTCACCACTCTCTGTGAGAAAAAGTGTTTCCTCGTCTCCGTTCTAAATGGCTAAATTGGAGATGAGAGGCAGCAGGTCAGACAGCTGTGGCGATGTGCCAACCTGATTTAAGGGCAGATAATGGTAAGGTGTTGTAATTGCTGGGTTTGTTCACAGCTTATTCTCACTGCAACTATCTTTCTTTCACTTCTTTTGAAAGAAGCCCTTATTTTATCCCCTAATAAAACAGCACAGGAAAACGCCCTTTAGCACACGATGTCTGTGCCAAGCACGATGCCAAAACAAGTTCTTCTTCTCTGCCTGCACATGATCCATATTTGTTCGTTGCCTGCATTTCCATGGGCATATCATCTTAAACACCACTATCATAGCATGCCTCCAGAGAACCTGCCTCCACCGCCCTCTGAGGCAGAGAATTCCACAGACTCACCACTCTCTGTGAGAAAAAGTGTTTCCTCGTCTCCGTTCTAAATGGCTTACTCCTTATTCTTAAACTGTGGCCCCTGGTTCTGGACTCCCCCAACATCGGGAACATCAAGCCCTCATAAATATCTGCACTCTCTCCATCTTGATGACATCTTTTCTATAGCAGGGTGACCAAAATACTCCAAATGTGGCCTCACCAACATCTTGTGCAACTGTACATAACACCACAACTTCTACACTCGCTACCTTGACTGATAGAGGCCAATGTGCCGAATCCCTTCTTGAGCATCCAGGTTCACCATGTACTATGTGCCTGCACTCCTAGACCCCTCTGCTCCACAACACTCCCCAGAGCCCTGCCATTAACTGTGAGGTCCAGCACTCGACCAAATCTTTTACCTCCATGGGTGCAGGAGTCAAAACGGGCTGAAGAGGAAGAGGCCACTCCCTGGAAGTTAAGGGGAGGCGAGTTGTTTGGGTCGATGGATATTTCTTCAGGAATGAAGAGGCTCGTCTTGAAATGGACAATAGACAATAGACAATAGGTGCAGGAGTAGGCCATTCGGCCCTTCGAGCCAGCACCAGCCATTCAATGTGATCATGGCTGATCATCCCCAATCAGTACCCCGTTCCTGCCTTCTCCCCATATCCCTTGACTCCGCTATCTTTAAGAGCTCTATCTAGCTCTCTCTTGACAGCATGGCATCCAGGCATCTGAAGCCTGGCTACCAGTGTCTGAGGGAATGATTTCAAGGGGTCGGAGCACAGGGTTCCCACGGGACTGGAGGAAGTAAAAAACGTTGGGAGAGCCAAGAAGAACTCAGCCGCTGTTCAGTTTAGAAACATAGAAACATAGAAAATGGGTGCAGGAGGAGGCCATTCGGCCTTTCGAGCCAGCACCGCCATTCATTGTGATCATGGCTAATCATCCCCAATCAATAACCCGTGCTTGCCTTCTCCCCATATCCCTTGATTCCACTAGCCCCTAGAGCTCTATCTAACTCTCTCTTAAATCCATCCAGTGACTTGGCCTCCACTGCCCTCTGTGGCAGGGAATTCCACAAATTCACAACTCTCTGGGTGAAAACGTTTTTTCCTCACCTCAGTCTTAAATGGCCTCCCTTTTATTCTAAGAATAAAGGAGATATAGTTTGGAGATACAGCATGGAAACAGGCCCTTCAGCCCACGCCGACCATCGCTCAGGCCCTTCAGCCCACGCCGACCATCGCTCAGGCCCTTCAGCCCACGCTGACCATCGCTCAGGCCCTTCAGCCCACGCCGACCATCGCTCACCCATTCACACTCGTTCTATGTTATTCCACATTTTCCATCCATTCCCTACACACTTGGGGCAATTTACAGGGGGGCAATTAGCTTACAAACGCACACTTTTTGGGATGTGGAAGGAAACCAGAGCACCCGGGGGAATCCACACAGGCAGAACGGAATCTAATGGAAGGGTTTCAGGAACCAGCTGAGAGAGCAGAATGTACAACTTTTACGATCGGTTTTATTTTGCTGCAATTGGACTCAAGATGAGCCGCTGATTGCTGAATGATTAATAAACACTCACTTGGGTAGCAGTCGTTGATGTCGGTCTCACAGTTGTGGCCTGCAAAGCCCGGCCCACACACACAGATGTAGCTTCCCAACGTGTTGGTGCAGCTGCCTCGATTCTTGCAAGGGTTGGATGCACACTCATCAACATCCACTTGACAGATCCGACCTGAGGGTGTAGGTGTGTGCGTGTGAGACAGAGAGAGAGAGAGAAAGGAAACGATAAAATACCATTAAGCGAAGAATGCTTCAAGTGCATTTGCGTAACACACAAAATTACCAGCAAAGCACACTAAGTGCTGGAAGAACCCAGCGGGTCAGGCAGCATCTGGGGAGGGAATGGACAGGCGACGTTTCAGGTTGGGACTCTTAGTCAGATCCTTGATTGTAAAGAGGGGTCCCGGCCTGAAACATCACCTGTCAGTCTGAAGAAGGGTCCCGACCCGAAACGTCACCTGCCAGTCTGCAGAAGGGTCTCAGCCCAAAATGTCACCTGTCGGTCTTACAATGGGGGGTCACAGCCTGAAATATCTTCTGGCCATTTTCTCCCCAGATGTTGCCTGACCCACTGAAATCCTTCAGCACTTTGATCCGGAAGTGGCGGCGCTGTTGAACAGCAGCGGCTCGCCTGCAGTCCGTCTGTTTTTACTTTTTTTGTTGTTTTCATTTGTCCTGTTTTAGTTAAATTTTAGTTTATTGGGTTGTGTATGTGTGGGGGGGTGGGGGGGGTGAAACATGATTTTTGTCTCTTCCTTCGGGGGAATGCGAATTTTTCTTGTCGAATCCCCCTTCTCTGCCTCCGTCTGCGCTGAGGCATAATGGCGGAGCTGACGGCCTCCAACTGCGACCGACTGACCTCGAGGCTCCGGAGGCAGAGCCAGGACTTACCAACGCGAGGCGGGCCAACTTCGGGGCTGCGGTGGCGTTCCGGCGTTCCGGCGGTGGCGACCAGGGACACTGGTGGCGACCTGAATCCGGAGGCTCGGCCGCGGGCCCGGTGGACGACATCGTCGGGAGCTCGCAGGTCACAGGTGGGTGACCTGTTTTTCTGGAGCTCCCGCAACTACAGCTGCGTCCGCTGGACTGGAGGGCGGCAGCTTTGGCAGCTTCGACCACCCCGGGCCGCGGAGTTTGAACCGGCCCATCGCGGAACACGGATTCAGCCGCGGGACTGACTTACCATCACCCGGCGGGGCCACAACATCAGAAGCCTGGATCGCCTCAGCGCAGAGGAAGAACAAAGAGGGAAGAGACAGAGACTTTAAGACTTTTGCCTCCATCACAGTGAGGAGGTGCCTGGTGAACTCACTGTGGTGGATGTTAATTTGTGTTTATTGTGTGTTTTGTTATTTTTTATAAGTATGACTGCAGGCAACGCAATTTCGTTCAGACCGAAAGGTCTGAATGACATATAAAGGAATCTCTAATCTCTCATCTCTCTAGATTGCAACGTCTGCAATTTCTTGTGTCCCTCCTCATTCCCCACTGCCGGGGAAGAAGGGGAAGATCAGAGTCCCGTTACCTTGCCATCCGTCCGCGCAGGTGCACACAAAGTCCTCGTAGTCAGCGGTGTGGTCACAGAAGCCGCCGTTCCCACACGGGTTGGGAGAGCAGGGAATCAGGACGTTCTCACAGTTTTCTCCTGTCGACAGAGAAGGGAACAGTTGTCACCCAAGGGTTATCGCTCGATGGGAGTGGTGATCGCAGGATCGTCTGGGCTAATGGCATTCACGGTACCGTCTGCTCAGTGGCGGCAGCAGGATTCCATCACCGTTAACCCACCAACAGGTCAGACAAACATCAAGAGTCTTTCAATGTCATGTGGTCCCACAACAGAGCAATGAAGTTCTAACTTGCAGGACATTTTCTGTATTCCCAATCAAGTCCAGAAACAGGGGCCACAGTTTAAGAATAAGGGGTAAGCCATTTAGAACAGAGATGAGGAAAAACATTATCACCCCGAGAGTTGTGAGTCTGTGGAATTCTCTGCCACAGAAGGCAGTGGAGACCAATTCTCTGGATGCTTTCAAGAGAGAGTTAGATAGGGCGCTTAAAGATAGCGGAGTCAACGGATATGGGGAGAAGGCAGGAACGGGGTACTGATTGGGGATGATCAGCCGTGATCACAGTGAATGGCGGTGCTGGCTCGAAGGGCCGAATGGCCTCCTCCTGCCCCTATTGTCTATTGTCTAACAGTGTTAACGGGACATTTTTGTAAACCCACGAGTAATGGTCTCCCCATATACACATCCAATGTTATGAGTACTGGTCTATCCATATGCCCACCCAGTGGCAAGAGGAATAGTCCCTCCATACACCCAGCCAGTCACATGAGTGAAGGTGTCTCCATAAACCCACTCAATTGTGTTAGCAGGAGTCACTGTGTGGCATGAATCAGACAGAGTCTCACCCCGGCCATTCCCCCTCTCCCATCAGGCAAGGGGTATAGAAGTGTGAAAACGCACACCTCCAGATACAGAGACAGTTTCTTCCCTGCTGTTATCAGGCAACGGAACCATCCTACCAACAACTAGAGAGCGGTCCTGAGCTACTATCTACCGCATTGAAGACCCTCGGACTACCTTTGATCAGACTTTACTGGACTTTATTAGTTTCTAGTTATTAGTTTCTGGACTCGAGTTTGATAGAGCTCCTAGGGCTAATGGAATCATGGGATATGGGGAAAAAGCAGGAACGGGGTACTGATTTTGGATGATCAGCCATGATCATATTGAATGGCTGTGCTGGCTCGAAAGGCCGAATAGCACCTATTTTCTATGATTCGATGTTAATCTTGCACTGTATGTTATTCATGTTACTCCCTTTCTCGTGTATTTGGACGGGTTGATTGGAATCATGTATTGACTTTCACTGTAGCTTTTCACTGTACACGTGAAATTAAACTAAATTGAAACTCAAACTCCCTCCTTGAATCCACCCAACGGCATTAACAGGATTATCTCGTATGTCTGAAGACCATATAACTGCAGCAATTCGGTTACTTTGAGTGTCCCGGGGAGCCGCGCGGGCCCGATCCACCCGCCAAGCAATCTGGGCGCCGACGACTGGAACGCACCCCGGTAGACCCGACTCGCCCCACAGGCCTCCCTGGGGACTGCGGAGAAGCCAGGCGGTGAGGGTCGAAGGAGCCTCAGTGGCAGCAGCGATGGGAGCCTTGGATGCGGCAGCGGGAAACTCGGTGGCAGCTTGAGCCTCGACGGCAACAGGAGCCTCGACGGCAACAGGAGCCTCGGTGGCAACAGGAGCCTCGACGGCAACAGGAGCCTCGGTGGCACCTTGAGCCTCGACGGCAACAGGAGCCTCGACGGCAACAGGAGCCTCGACGGCAACAGGAGCCTCGGTGGCACCTTGAGCCTCGGCTCGGCGGGAACCTTGGCGGCAGTGGAACGTGAGGGGATGGGGGGGGGGGAAGACAATGGGGACCTGGCGTGGGGGGACCGCCATGAAGAACAATGGAGGACCCGGAGTGGGGGGGGGGGGGGGGGACTCTAGATTTAGAATCTTCTGCCCAGAGGGGATAAGCCTGCATTTGTTTGTTTGTTTGCTGTCCATTCCGGTTTAAGTGCTGTGCACGCGGCAGCCAGCCAACAGTCGGTGGCAATTTCTGTAACAAAAAAAACTTGGGAGTGGCACAGTGGGGGTGGGTTGCCAATTTGTCATTTACAGTTGGAATCCCCCTTTAATGGTGAAGTTGGTTTCATGATATGAATCTTGACTGCCCATGGATGATGGATGGATGGGTGACTCATATTAATAGTTAACAGGAAGTATTCTTCTGGTCAACTTGCAAGCAAAGCATTAGAGTGTTGCACCCACAGGAGATATTACAAGCATGTTGCCAGGACTCGAGGGTGTGAGCTATAGGGAGAGGTTGAGTAGGCTGGGTCTCTATTCCTTGTAGCTCAGGAAGATGAGGTGTAATCTTATCGAGGTGCATAAAATCATGAGAGGAATAGATCGGGTAGATGCACAGAGTCTCTTGCCCAGAGTAGGTGAATCGAGGACCAGAGGACGTAGACTTCAGGTGAAGGGGAAAAGATTTAATAGGAATCTGAGGGATAACCTTTTCACACAAAGGGTGGTGGGTGTATGGAACAAGTTTCCAGAGGAGGTAGTTGAGGCAGGGACTATCCCAATGTTTAAGAAGTAGTTATACAGGTACATGCATAGGACAGGTTTGGAGGGATATGGACCAAACGCAGGCAGGTGGGACTAGTGTAGCTGGGACATGTTGGCCGGTAACATGTGTGGGCAAGTTGGGCCGAAGGGCCTGTTTCCACACTGTATCACTTTATGACACCCATTACTGCTTTGGGTATATCTGGGGGTCATTGGCTGATTACTGATGAAACTTGTTGATGTTAAATGCAAAGCAGTGGCACGCGGTAACTAGTGAGATGGCTCAGTCCACCTGAGATTTAATTCTTACCTGTATAAGGCAGCTCACACTGGCAGGAGTAACTAGCAATCCCATCCACGCACATTGCTTTGTTCAAGCATGGGTTCGACGCACAATCATTGACATTGAGTTGGCAGTGCTGGCCTGCGTGAAGCAATAACAAGGTCTACGTTTAGTCAGGCAGGCAGGATACCTCCAGGCTCGGAGGACTTGAAGGGGCCACATCATATTTAGTAATACAAGTAAGTATCTGCGTCCTTCAATTTTAAAGAAGTTAGATGAGAGTTTGTCTTTGTGCTGGGAGTTATTAAGAACCGGTATATTCTACATGATCTAAAGGACATGGTAACACATTGAAGGACAACTTTGAGAAGGAACTTTGAGTCAGAGTTAGAGCACAGAAACAGGCCCTTCAGCCCACCAAGTCTGTACTGACCATCACATATCCAATCACACTAATCACATTTTATTAACGTTACATTCATAGTGTTCGGTGGCCATGAATTCCAATTAGGATAATTCGGATATCCAGTTATGGTAAAGTTATACAAGTCTTAGTCTACGCACCTCGAAAGCCCTCCTTGCATTTACAGATGTATCCGTTGACCAGGTCAGAACAGCTCCCTCCATTCTGGCACGGGTTGGAGTGACACTCGTCCTTGTCAATGCCACAGTTCACCCCAGTCCATCCCGATTCGCAGTCACACTTGTACCTAGATATTAAGTTACCGCAATTAATTTAGCCAGAGAACAAACAACAAAAATCAGAATAAGTTGAAGGTAAATCCCGAGAGAAATGCGGTGGGGGCAGGAGACAGGAAAGAGGGAACGAGTCCGATAAAGGAGACCGAGAGGAAGAAAGCGTGAGAAAAAAGGAGCGAGAGAAAAATGGAAGGAAAAAGGACAATACAACGCACGGGATGAGGCCGGAAAAAGAGGGAAAGGCAGCTCGAGAGAGAGGGAGATTGTAAGAGGGAGAAAGAGTGTGACAGAAAGAGATAGGCAGTGCAAGAGAATAAATGAATGAATGAATGAATGAATAAATGAATGAATGCTTTATTGTCACAGTGAAATTCTTTGCTTGCATACCCAAGGTATACAAATAGTCGCCACTTAAAGGGCATGGACAAAATTACAAAGTATTCTGCGCCAGGTCCTCCTTTGTTCTTCCCCCCTCCTCTCACAATGGTCAACCCACGCCCCAGGTCCAGAGGAAGCCTGAGGCAGTAAGATGCAGTGCAGGAGGGAGGGATAGAAAGAGAGAGACAAGTGTAAAAAAGAGCAGGAGATGGGGAGTGTGGGAAAGAGTTGACACGTGAGAGAAAGAGGTGGAATGGAAAAGAGTTAAGTAAGCATGAGAAAGAGAGAAGCAGTGTGATAGCTTCAACGACTCCAACATGGCGGAGCTGCGGGGTATGTGGAGCGTCCGGCTGCGGCAGCGCTGGGTTTGAACACCGCGGAGCCTGGGATCTCTCGCCGAGATCGCCAGTGTCGTAGCATCGACCAGCGCGGCCTGTGGACTTCGGGAGCCGCGGTCTCCGGGGAGGAAGCGGCCGTTCCAGACACTCCTAGCCGCGAAGAGTGTTCTCCCGACGCCGGAGCTCCATCATCCGGCGAGAGGGCCTGTAACATCGAGCTGCCGTCGCAGCGACTGCGGAGGCCTCAATAGGCCCGACCATGGGTGAACAAGAGGAAGAGGGCTGGACTTTGTTGCCTTCCCTCACAGTGGGAACCATTGTGGGGGGGATGTTTTTTATGTTTGCCGTTAAATTCTTTAATGTTGCGCTTTATTTTTGGCGTGCTGCAGATGGCTCGGAAAACATGGCTCGCGGAGGTGAGGGTGAACGCTGGTGCGATTGGCTGCTGCTGCTCTCTCTCCGAATTGTGTATTGTTGCTGTATATGTTTTTGTTTCATGCTTGTTTTAACTGTAAGGTGTCCTTGAGAGTCCTGAAAGGCGCCCGATAAATAAAATGTATTGTTATAGCGAGAACGCCAGGAAGAGGCGGAGTGAGAAAACGGGAGGGTGAGGGCACGTGCGGGAAAGAGATGGCACATGCAGGAGCTCCTGAATGGGAGAGCAGGAGAGCGCAAAGACAGAGAGGGAGAGAGAGAGAGAAAGAAAGAGACAGAAAGAAGAGGGAGAGAGGGACGGGGAGAGAGCAGGTACAAGTATAGGAATACAAACGAGGGAGAAAGAGGGGAAATATAGAATGGAAGTAAAGAGTAAAGATAAACTAATGTTTTTAAATGATCATAAAAGCAGAGAAAGAGGAAAAGAGCTATAAAAGACACGCTTCCCCATTGGGTAAGTTAATAGAAGCAGGACAGAGACCCGGGTTGCATCCATAGTGTTCAGCCGCAGTTTAGTCCTTCAATTAGATTCCATTCTATCCGTGTGTTCCTGACTACGGGTGCTGTCTGTACGGAGTTTGTACGTTCTCCCCATGACCACGTGGGTTTTCTCCGGGTGCTCCGGTTTCCTCCCACACTCCAAAGACGTACAGGTTAGTAGGTTGTTCAAGAAGGAACTGCAGGTGCCGGAGAATCGAAGGTAGACAAAATTGCTGGAGGAACTCAGCGGGTGCGGCAGCGTCTATGGAGCGAAGGAAATAGGCAACGTTTCGTCCCGAAACGTTGCCTATTTCCTTCGCTCCATAGATGCTGCCGCACCCGTTGAGTTTCTCCAGCGATTTTGTCTACCTTCAGGTTAGTAGGTTAACTGGCTTTGGTAAAGATTGTAAATTGTCCCTAGGGTGTGTAGGATAGTGTTAGTGTAGGGGGGTCGCTGGTCGGCGCGGACGTGGTGGGCCAAACGGCCTGATTCGTCATTATATCCCTAACCTAAACTAAGCACAGTGTTGAACCACTGTAGCACCCAATTCCATGGGACGCGTCCCTGGAGTGGGAACAGGCGGTGTCCACGGGGACTCTGGAGGCCTTCCATGAACGCTGGTCACCGCGGGAGGTCGAACGTATTGTTGATAAAAATGTTACTATTTTTAATTTGATAACTTTGTTTGTAAAATGCCAATATAGGCATTCTTTGATCGTGTTACTACTTTGTAGTTTTGTTTGTTCTGAATAAAAGCATTTTGTATGAGGGGAAAAAAAAAAAGAAAAAAAAAATCCATGGGACTCCTGAGTGGTGAGAACTCCCCCTGCCCCTCAGCCCACAGCCACTGTGTCCAAACTGAGGAAGGGCAGGAGAGTGCAAGGCAGCACCCTCGCCCGCGATCCCTGGTCGCCTCACCCATTGATGTCGTCGTGACACGCCCCGTGCACGCAGGGACTGCTGCCACATTCGTCCACCTCGGAGTAGCACAGGGGGTCGTGGTAGCCCTCGGGGCACTTGCAGGAGAAGCTGTCCTCGCCGTCGATGCAGGTGCCCCCGTTCTGGCACGGACCCGACGCACACTCGTCGATCTCAATGTTGCACTGCGAGCCTGGACCAAGGGAGGGGCACCGTTACAAGCTCAGAGGGCGCGGTAATCCAACAGCATGGCGGCAAGACAGTGCCCAACATTATACATCACTCCCACATGCCAACTAACCCACAGCACCGCACACCCACCAAACCCAGTCTTACGAAATGCCATGAAAAGGAACTGCAGGTGCTGGTTTACGCCAAAGATAGACACAAAGTGCTGGAGTAACCCAGCGGGTCAGGCAGCATCCCTGGAGAAAAAGGATAGGGGATAATTTGGGTCGAAACTCTTACTCAGTATGAAGAGCGTTCCTGATCCAAAACCCAGCTGTTATCAGGCAACTGAACCATCCTACCACAACTAAACTGAATTACTATCTACCTCATTGGAGACCCTCGGGCTATCTTTGATCGGACTTTCCTGGCGCTATCTTGCACTAAACGTTATTCCCTTTACCATGTATCTGTTCACTGTGGACGGCTCGATTGTAATCGTGTATAGTCTTTCCGCTGACTGGATAGCGCACAACACAAGTTTTTCCCTGTACATCGGTACATCTGCCAGCAAAATAAATTAAATTAAAGTAATCTAAACTAAACTAAAACATGTTCTCCAGAGATGCTGCCGGACCTGCCTTCCTGACTCCAGCACTTTGTGTCTATCTGTCAGTCTTGCTAAACACGGTTAATGTCGACGATGCGAGACCCAGCGCGCGGACAACCCCGGGATACGCACCCATGAAGCCTGGTTTGCAGGTGCAGTCGTAGCGGTTGATGCCATCCCTGCAGATCCCGTAATCACAAGGCTGGCTGGCACAGTCATCATGGTTGATCTCACAGTTGACCCCTGCGGTTAATGGCAACAATTAGCAACAATCACAGCAGGGAATAGGGAGAGGCCGTTTAAGCCAACCAGTCCATGTAATCTACCATTGGGGTAGCACAGAGCCCAACCCCAGCCTCTCCAGCTATGAGGCCACACCTGGAGTGTTGCGTACAGTTTTGGTCTCCAAATCTGAGGAAAGACATTCTTGCCATAGAGGGAGTACAGAGAAGGTTCACCAGACTGATTCCTGGGATGGCAGGACTTTCATATGAAGAAAGACTGGATAGACTCGGCTTGTACTCGCTAGAATTTAGAAGATTGAGGGGGGATCTTATAGAAACTTACAAAATTCTTAAGGGGTTGGACAGGCTAGATGCAGGAAGATTTTTCCCGATATTGGGGAAGTCCAGAACTAGGGGTCACAGTTTAAGGATAAGAGGGAAATCTTTTAGGACCGAGATGAGAAAATCATTTTTTACACAGAGAGTGGTGAATCTGTGGAATTCTCTGCCACAGAAGGTAGTTGAGGCCAGTTCATTGGCTATATTTAAGAGGGAGTTAGATGTGGCCCTTGTGGCTAAAGGGATCAGGGGGTATGGAGAGAAGGCAGGGATGGTATACTGAGTTGGATGATCAGCCATGATCATATTGAATGGCGGTGCAGGCTCGAAGGGCCGAATGGCCTCTACTCCTGCACCTATTTTCTATGTTTCTATGTTTATGTTCCCTCAGAGCTCCCATATTGCAGCCCTGCCAAAATCCTGGTAAATGTACTCTGAACCATCTTGTTGTTCCTTAATGTGTGCATTACTGACCCCATGAAGCCCTCAACCTCTCAATTCGATTCTTAGCCTTGGAAGACTGTCTTCTAATCTTGGAATTCAGTTGCCCAAAGGTTCACCTTGTCCGCGCCAACCTTGTTCCTGTCGAAATGTTTCTGAAACATTGCGATATGACCTGCCTCACCTCCCTCCTCTGGCAGCTCGTTCCATACACCCACCGTCCTTTGTGTAAAAAGGTTACCCCTCAGATCCCTATAAATCTTTCCCCCTTCACCTTAAACCTACGTCTTTTGCTTCTCGGTTCTCCCACACTGGGCAAGAGGCTACCCGATCTATTCCTCTCATGATTTTGTATTAGATCACCCCTCATCCTTCTCCAAGGAATAGAGTCCCAGCCTGCTCAGCTTCCTTCCTCTTTATTTGCATAACCTGTGATACCAGTTGTAGTCTTGTATGGTTTGGTTATATTCATGTACAGTATGCCAATGTTTTTCACTGCATCTCAGTACACCTGGGAATAATAAAACAATACGAATATATCTAGAACGTGGAACAGTACAGTACAGGAATAGGCTCTTCCACCCACAATGTTGTACATTTTGATGCTAAATCCTCTATTTTACAGGTGTAGCAGAGAGAGAGAGCATCACTTATTTGTACCTGAGGTTCCTGGCAGGCAGTGACAGCTGTACTTGTTCACCAGATCCATGCACTTGCCCGAGTTCTGGCAGGGGTTGCTGTGGCATTCGTTGATCTGGTTCTCACAGCGGTAGCCGGTGTACCCGGGCTCGCAGTGGCAGGTGAAGCTGGCAATGCCGTCGCTGCAGGTGCCATGGTGGCAGGGGTCGGGGCTGCAGTCGTCGATATTCCTCTCGCACACCTTCCCCTCGAATCCTGCCATCGGGGATTAAACACAAGGCAGGTTACACCGAGGCGACATTGCCCGGCATGGTGGCGCAGCAGTAGAGTTGCTGCCTTACAGCGCAAGAGACCCGGGTTTGATTCTGACTGCGGGTGCTGTCTGTACGGAGTTTGCATGTTCTCCCCGTGACCGCGTGGGTTTTTTCTGGGTGCTTCAGTTTCCTCCCACATTCCAAATACGTACATGTTTGTAGGTTAATTGACTTGGTAAAATTGTAAATTGTCCCCAGTGTGTGTAGGATAGTGTTAAGCCCCTGTCCCACTTAGGAGACCTAAACAGCAACATCTGGTGACCTTGCCCGCCACCCAAGGTTTCCATAAGGTCACCGGAGGTTTTGGTCACTCTCCCTAATGGTCAAAAGTGGTTTCCGTGTGGTCGAGGCTTCATCTAGGTTGCTGCTATTTTTTCATCATGATTAAAACCGGCCTCGACTAAAAATAGGTTGCCGTTTTAAAAATCGATCGTTTTTTAGTCGTGGGTCTAGTCGAAGCCGGTTTTCTTCATAGTCGAGGAAGGTTTTCAACATATGCGTGGGAGGTGGTAGGAGGTTGCAGGTCACCTCGACCTTGATTTTTTTTTTGGGTGGTGGGCAAGGTCACCAGAGGTTGCTGTTTAGGTCTCCTAAGTGGGACAGGGGCTTTAGTGTGCGGGGATCGCCGAGTTCGCACCAAAGGGCGTATTTCCGCTCTGTATCTCGAAACTAAACTGAGCTAATAACTGGTGTGATGTAAATACAACCCTTCTTCTCACCCACTTGATAACTAAAGAGAGAATTATACCGCCACCCCAGGAAGACAGAATGACTCTCTTGATGATAGATTGCCGAGTACAATTTGGGGTTTGCTGGGTCTTCAAAACAAAGCTTAAAGCTTTAGCCTTGGGATTAACGCAAGACATGAAATGCAACCTCCAGCTGTCAGTATACAAGGCAGTCACTCACTCGGGAAGCCCGGGCAACATTGGGAAATGCCTTGTGCTAATCCTGAGATTCCATTGCGGTCTCAACTTCACCATTTGGAACGGATTGCATTTCGAATGGGATGTGTAAGATTCCAGAAGGCGTAAGCAGGGCAGATGCGGGGAGGTGCTCCTCCATTTGAACAGTCTAGAATAAGAGTCCAGAGATGCAGCCTGACCCGCTAGGTTATTCGAGGAATATGTGTCTCTCTAAGAGTCCACCACCTCAGAATGAAATAGGACAAGTCTCCTTGTATTGGGGACACAAGTCTCCCGAACAATTGATTGTGGAGGGCTCTGGAGGATCCATTGATGAGTTTAAGCAGATTTGTGGATGTTAAGGGAATGCAGAGGAAATGGACAGGCAACGCTTCAAGGTCTGAAGGGGCCTGACCCTTAACATTGAATTTCTGTGTACCTTAGTTATTACATGCGACAATAAACTGACCTTGAAACCTGGAAAAACATCGCCTATCTATTTATCTCCTCCACAGATGCTTGCCTGACCCGCTGAGTTGCTCCCGTGATTTGTGTTTAGCTCATGTATGTATGAGGCACAATTGTCTTCCTTGTGCTGGTCCTACAACTGTTCAGCTATGCTCCAGTCAGGATTGGGACCCATCTCGTCTGAGTGCAACTTGGTGCACAGACTTATTTTGCAAGTACATGTGTGCGGTTGTGAATGCTCCTACAATGATTCATCCCGTAACAGACTTGGAATCTCTTATGTACCCAGAAATCATCGAAAATCACAATAACTTCCACCCATTATAGGACATTATAGCCATAGAGGGAGTGCAGAGAAGGTTCACCAGACTGATTCCTGGGATGTCAGGACTTTCATATGAAGAAAGACTGGATAGACTTGGCTTATACTCGCTAGAATTTAGGAGATTGAGAGGGAATCTTATAGAAACGTACAAAATTCTTGTGGGGTTGGACAGGCTAGATGCAGGAAGATTGTTCCCGATGTTGGGGAAGTCCAGGACAAGGGGTCACAGCTTAAGGATAAGGGGGAAATCCTTTAAGACCGAGATGAGGAAAAACTTTTTCACACAGAGAGTGGTGAATCTCTGGAACTCTCTGCCACAGAGGGTAGTTGAGGCCAGTTCATTGGCTATATTTAAGAGGGAGTTAGATGTGGCCCTTGTGGCTAAAGGGATCAGGGGGTATGGAGAGAAGGCAGGTACAGGATACTGAGTTGGATGATCAGCCATGATCATATTGAATGGCGGTGCAGGCTCGAAGGGCCGAATGGCCTATTCCTGCACCTATTTTCTATGTATCTATGTATCTATGTTAGGCGGCACAATGGTGGAGCAGGTGGAGCCGCTGCCTCATGGTGCCAGAAATCCGCATTCGATCCTGACTACAAGTGCTGTCTGTGTGGAGTTTGCACGTTCTGCCTGTGACCACGTAGGTTTTCTCTGGTTGCTCCGGTTTCCTCCACCTCACAAATAGCCTGTAAGTTAATTGGCCTCGAAGATAGACACAAAATGCTGGAGTAACTCAGCGGGACCAGGCAGCATCTCGTTGGCCTCTGTCACTTGCCCCTGGTGTGTAGGGAGTGGACACGGCCGTGGGATAACATGGAACTTCCGCAAACAGGTGATCGATGGTCAGCATGAACTCCGTGGGCTGAAGGGCCTGTTTCCGTACTGCATCGCTAAGCTCTTCGGCATTTGTAAAATGGGTTTTACAGTTGCTTCTCATGCATGGGCTGCGGACTGTTCTCACACCCATGCATTCACCTCTGGACTGAGCCCTGAAACCCCGAGTCCCTCTTGCAGCAGAGTAAAGAAAAAATGAGAGGGGGGCTGCGTGGAAAAATTGCACAAACCTGCTATTGTTCGGCAGAATATTCTATGAGCTGTCTGCACAATAGACATCATATCCAACAGGCCTCCCTGGTGCCTGGGTATAGATCCTGTGAATACTAATCAGGCTTGCCTGAACAATACAGCTTTATCTATTCAAAGGGCCCTGGTAGTGTCAGTCCACACACACACACAGGGCTTGATTTTTTTTTCCACTGTTCATCTGTATAAAAATGTAACATCTTCTGAAAAATGACACAAGAAACCTCCCTCTAGCCCCCTTGACAGGACCGAGATAGACCTTTGTCTCAAACCAGGGTATCAAGCATTTGAAAGGTCTTTTTAATATCTGGCCCCCAAGTTCATTGGCGCCCTCGATATTTTCCTTCCTGTTTCCAACACGTTGACATTTGAGCAAAGACGGATGTATTTTTATGTGGGACTATCTGAAATCATTTTATGGTTTTATCATTGAAATATCTGTGGGAGGATAAATATCCGCTGAGGCTCAATTACGGCAAAAAGATAAATAGTTGAGTTCTTATTTTCATGCCCCTCGTACTTTGAACTGTCAAGTGCAATGTTCAGCTGTGGCTAAAAGGAGAGAACTCGTCAGGGAACTGTGTACAAAAGAACTGCAGATGGTGGTTTGAACCGAAGATAGACACGAAAAGCTGGCGTAACTCAGCGGGACAGGCAGCGTCACTGGAGAGAAGGAATGGGAATCGTTTCTGGTCGAGACCCTTCTGCAGACTTCAGGGCTATCTTCGGTGTAAACCAGCATCTGCAGTTCCTTCCTGCACACAACCTACTCTTTGTTTTGCTGCCCCTATATTCTCCCCCTTTCCCACCCCACATCCCATCCGATTGTCTCTCCTTCTTCATTAACGTTGGGTTCAAGTCACCCTCTCTCCCTACGCCATGGATGAAGTGAGTGACGGTGGGCAGCGGGGAGCAACAAGAATGAGCCACTACCTCCCTGATCCCAAGCCCGCACAGCTCCAGGGGCTGTACACAAAGCAGAGCCACTGCGGTTCGAGTGCTCCTGCCGTCTGTATTAAAGCAGATGCAGTTCTCTGATGAAGATAGACGCAAAAAGCTGGAGTAACTCAGCGGGACAGGCAGCATCTCTGGAGAGAAGGAATGGGTGACGTTTCGGGTCGAGACCCTTCTTCAAAAGTACGTTACCGTAGGCCATTTTCAGCAGTATTTAGCTAGTTTTACATTCAAACACTCTCTGGCATGTTTAGTCTTTCCTCTGACTGGTTAGAAACATAGAAACGTAGAAAATAGGTGCAGGAGGAGGCCATTCGGCTCTTCGAGCCAGCCATTCATTGTGATGATGGCTGATCATCCCCTAGCAATAACCCGTGCCTGCCTTCTCCCCATATCCCTTGACTCCACTAGCCCCTAGAGCTCTATCTAACTCTCTCTTAAATCCATCCAGTGACTTGGCCTCCACTGCCCTCTGTGGCAGGGAATTTCATAAATTCACAACTCTGGGTGAAAAAGTTTTTTCTCACCTCAGTCTTAAATGACCTCCCCTTTATTCTAAGACTGTTAGCACACAAGAAAAGCTTTTCATTCTACCTTGGTACACGTGACAATAAACTGAACTGTAACTGGGGTTCGAGTCTTTGGAGTTGAATAGCCGCGGGGATGTGGAATTATTTTATTACATAAACATGCTCGATGGCCAGAGAGGGACTGAGTGTAAAACTAGCTTAAATACTGCAGCTGCTATTTTCCAAGTGCTCAGTTCTTTAGGTAATCAGTGAACAAAGTTGTACCCTTTGACCGAGGAGGCATCGCAAGCAGAACGGCACTGAGGATCTGTTGAGCTGTCGGGGGAGGGGAGGAGAGGACTGCCCTATGTCTGAGATAACTGGTTGTACGTGATCCCGGGCTTTGAGTGCTCAGAGGTCAGTGGCTCACCCTCTGCACATTTGCATTCGTATCCATTGGGTCTGTCGATGCACTTGGCCCCATTCTGGCAGGGAGTGCTCGCACATTCATCAATGTCAACGTGGCACATCGCTCCAGTGAAGCCTGCAGAGAGAAAGGGAGAAAATAGGTCAGTCAATCTCTTCCCCTCTGGCATCAGGCTTCCGAACGGTGCTTCCATGAGCTAGGGTACTGTCCAAATTCACCTCCACCCCTTTGCAGACATTGGACGTTGAAAGTGGTGCGCTACAATGCTGAGAACTACATTCTGCACTTTGCGCTATCTATTGCAGAATCTTACAGCATGGAAAGAGGCCCTTCAGCCCAACTTGCCCACAGCACCTAACATGTCCCATCTACACAAGTCCCACCTGGCCACGTTTGGCCCATAACCCTCTAAACCTGTCCTATCCATGTACCTGTCTAACTGTTTCTTAAACATTGCGATAGGCCCAGCCTCAACTACCTCCTCTGGCAGCTCGTTCCATACACCCACCACCCGCTGTGTGAAAAAGTTACCCCTCGTCGCCCCTCAGATTCCTATTAAATCTTTTTCCCTTCACCTTAACACTGTCCTCTGTTCCTCAATTCCCCTACTCTGGGCAAGAGACTCTATGCATCTACTCGATCTCCGGTTTCCTCCCACACTCCAAAGATGTACAGGTTCGTAGGTTAATTGGCTTGGTAAATGTAAAAATTGTCCCTCGTGGGTGTAGGATAGTGTTAATGTGCGGGGATCGCTGGTCGGCGTGGACTCAGTGGGCCGAAGGGCCTGTTTCTGCGATGTATCTCTAAATTAAACATGGTGGCAGAGACCTGGGTTCAATCCTAACCTCGGGTGCTGCCTGTGTGGAGATTGCACGTTCTCCCTGTGACTGTGTGGGTTTCCTCTGGGTGCTCCAGTTTCCTTCCACATCCCAAAGACGAGCAGGTTTGTAGGTTAATTGGCCTCTGTAAATTGCCCGTATGTGTTGGGAGTGGATGCGAGAGTGGGATAGCATAAGGCTAGTGGGAACGAATGGTCAATGGTTATCGTGGACTCAGTGGGCCAAAGATGCTGTATCTGTCAATAAATCATCAGTATTGGCGCACATTGGCTGCAGTGTTCCCTGTTCTACAACAGTGGCTGCAATAGACAATAGACAATAGACAATAGGTGCAGGAGTAGGCCACTCGGCCCTTCGAGCCAGCACCGTCATTCAATGTGATCATGGCTGATCATCCCCAATCAGTACCCCGTTCCTGCCTTCTCCCCATATCCCCTGACTCCAGTATCTTTAAGAGCCCTATCTAGCTCTCTCTTGAAAGCATCCAGAGAACCGGCCTCCACCGCCCTCTGAGGCAGAGAATTCCACAGACCTCGATAAGTATTTCATTTCCCTAACCCTGGCGAGGTGAGACTTTGACGTTAGGCAAGCACATTTCTTGTGTAAGAAGGAACTGCAGATGCTGGTTTAAACCCAAGAGAGACACAAAATGCTGGAGTCACTCAGCGGGTCAGGCAGCATCTCTGGAGGAACCTAGTTCATTCCTGAGCGAAATAAACAATTTTGGAACGTGATACCTCAAGATCAGGAAAGACTCACAGATAGTCAGCTGGAATCCAGATGAGCAAAGTATGTGAAACCTATTTTTTCAGTATTTACTGGTGGTTTTTTTTAAACAACTCAATCAGTCTGCAGGTTGTGGTCACTGCCAATATCTACTGCCCATCCTCAAATACCCCTTGAATTGTTGGTCTGCTCAGGTCATTTCAGAGGGCAATTAAGAGCCCACCATTCTACTACAGTTCTGGAGACACGTTTCCGCCCGACCAGTTGAGGACAGCAGATGTCCTTCTCAGAAGCGCACCCGTGTACTTTAGACACAAGAAACTGCAGGAGCTTATTTACCAAAAAGACACAAAGTGCTGGAGTAACTCAGCGGGGTCAGGCGGCTAATCTGGAGAAAATGGATAGGTGGCGTTTCAGATCGGGACCCTTCTTCATACTGATTGTAGTGGGGGTGAGGAGGGGGGGGGAGGGTGGACGGAGAAGCTGGAAGAGAGGTGGGGGTGGGACAAAGCCTGGTGAGTGATAGGTGGATGCAGGAGAAAGGGGGGGGGTTGAATGGCTGATGGTTGGATAAAGGCCAGAGATGGATAGACAAAAAAATGTGAGAAATGTGAGATAAGGATGCAAGGATGGAAGAGAGGTTAAATGTGAAGCCAGAGGAAGGAATGTAGATGGAAGGGGCAGAAAGGAAAAGCAAAATGGATGTGCATCCAGGTGGGGCACAGTGAAGAAAGGGAGTGGGGGGGAACGGAGTTGTGTGTAAGTTAGTTACTTAAAATTGGGGAATTCAATGTCCATACTTGTAAGTTATCTAAGCAGGATACAAGGTGCTGTTCCTCTGGTAAACCTTGCCTTCCTCAGACAATCTGGTCCATCCATTGGTATTGTGACTAACAACAGCCTTCAATCCCACATTTTAGTCAATTAATTTCCTAGCTGACATGATAAGATTCAAACTCAGGTATCCCGATCAATAGCCCAGACATCACAATATTCCTTATAAGTTCATCCGTTCTAGGAGCAGAATGAGATCACTCGGCCCATCAAGTCTACTCCGCCATTTGATCTTTGCTGATCTATCTTTCCCTAGCAAACCCATTCTACTGCCTACTCCCATAACCTCTGACACCCGTACGAATCCTATAAGTCGGCCGCTGTGTCAGAACATCCACTTTTGATGGTATTGGGAATACAACAGGGATTGGTGCCCAAGGACAATGTGTTGCATATGACACCATCTTAGCTGCCATCTAACAACTAATCGCCATGTTTAACAGAATCCAAATAAGAATGTGAGAAATTGGGCACAGAACTATGGTTCAAATGGAGCTGTTGTTACCATAATTCCTTTTGTACTTTCATTGAGCCAGTCTGGACTGCAGAATAGCCTTGAGGGTGTGCTGCACTTTAGTTTAGTTTAGTTTAGAGATACAGCACGAAACAGGCCCTTCGGCCTACCAGGTCCGCGCCGACCAGCGATATTGAATGGCGGTGCAGGCTCGAAGGGCAGAATGGCCTACTTCTGCACCTATTTTCTATGTCAATGTCTATGATCCCCGCTCATTAACACCATCCTACACCCACTAGGACCAATTTTTACATTTACCAAGCCAATTAACCTACAAACCTGTACGTCTTTGGAGTGTGGGAGGAAACCGAAAATCTCGGAGAAAACCCACGCAGGTCACGGGGAGAACGTACAAACTCCGTACAGACAGCACCCGTAGTCGGGATCGAACCCGGGTCTCTGGCGCTGCATTCGCTGTAAGGCAGCAACTCTACCGCTGTGCCACCGTTTAGAAGCACTGACCTCCGGTAGACCATTAAACACCCATTTCAACATGAAAAATCAAGAGTCAGTTCTGGTCAACCTCATATTCTACCCGAACCGCCGGCATCTCCTGATGTCAGTCAACACCCAAAAAACCCCAACAATGATTGCTGAGACACGTCAGGCACCGAAAGGGTGCGACGCTGTCAGTGGAGCCGTGCTTTGGATGAGAGGAGAAAAAAAAGGTTCCATGGCACTATTTTGAAGAGGTCAAAGATTGAAGATGTGGAAGGCAGACATCACGATCGTTCCGCGTTTGTGGGATTTCTGTGCTGGTTTCTGTCCCCTCAAGTCATTCACGGCACCTGGAATTGGGGAGGGAGGGAGGGGCCGGGAGCGTCCGGGGGTTGTGGGGGGGTGGGGGGTTGTGTGTGGGAGGGGTGGGTGGAGGATCAGGTAGAAACCAAAGGAACTACAGATGTTGGAATCTTGAGCAAAACACAAAGTGCTGGATTAACTCAGCAGGCCAGGCAGCATCTGTGGAGGACAACGTGGGCAGGCGGCGTTTATGGGTCGGGACCCTTCTTCAGACTGATGGATGGGTGACTTCAGGTTGGGACCTACAATTTGCTATCCCCACACTGAGACGCATTTGGTTTCGGTGATCATTTAACGATAGGTCGTTGTCAAAATGAACAAGCTTTCAATCTCTACTCAGTAGAGTTGCAATGTGAACAACTTGTACGTGTGTCATGGAGAATAATAGTCAGTGAGGGCACAAACAAGGTTCTGCTGCACATGATCAAAGGAATAAGAACGCAGAATAGTTAAAGCACAGTTACAGGCCCTTTGGCCCATCTGTTTTGCCGGCTCCGATTTATTCTGGCCTTTTCTCACCTCCAGTCCCCCCCACCTCTATCTTTCAATCTGAAGGAAGGTTCTGACCAAAAATGTCACCTATTTCTTTTCTCCAGAGATGCTGACTGACCCGCTGAGTTACTCCAGCATTTTGTGCCGAACATATAAACAGGCCAAGATAAACTACGATCATCTGCCTGCACGTGATCCATTCCCTTCATATCCATGGGGCTATCTAAACACCACTAAGGTACCTGCTTCCACCACCACCCGGCACCATGTTCCAGACCCCTACTGTGTAAAAACAAACTTGCTCCACACATCTCCTTTAAACCTGCCCCTCCTACCTTAAAGCTATGCCCTCTAGCGTCTGCCATTTTGTTTTCTATCTGAGTGGCCCGAGTGGCTTCCAATGACCCACCAGGTCGGTCATGAACTTCTTCTAGCCAATAATGAGTTCTCCCTCAAAGGGAAAGATTCTTCTCAAGGTTGAGTGGGTAACTCGGGCCACCTGCCCCATGCTGGCAAGGAATTCGGGGCGGCACGGTGGTGAAACGATAGCGTTGCTGCCTCACGGCGCCAGAGACCCAGGTTCGATCCTGACGACAGGTGCTGCCTGTACAGAGTTTGTACCTTCCCCCCGCGACCGCGTGGGTTTTCCCCGGGTGCTCGGGTTTCCTCCCACACCCCAAAGACGTACGGGTTTGTAGGGTTAATTGGCTTCGGTAAAAATAGTAAACTGTTCCTAGTGTGTGTAGTGCTGTGGACAGGGATCGCTGGTCAGCGTGGACTCAGTGGGCCTTGGTGCCTATTTCCACACTGTATCTCGAAACTCAACTAAACTAAAACAAATCTAAAACCTCTTGGGAGTTCAGGTAAGCAGAAGCCAAGATATCATTTGTTTAAGAAGGAACTGCAGATGCTGGAAAATCTAAGGTAGACAAAAATGCTGGAGAAACTGAGCGGGTGGGGCAACATCTATGGAGCGAAGGAATAGGCGACGTTTCGGGTCCTTGGTTTCGGCCCGAAACATTGCCTATTTCCTTCGCTTCATAGATGCTGCCAGACTGTTCAGTTCAGTTTAATTTATTGTCACGTGTACCGAGGTACAGTGAAAAACTCAGCCGGTGAGGCAGCATCTATGGAGCGAAGGAAATAGGCTTCGAAACCCTTCTTCAAGCCAAGATATAATGGATGGGCTGTGACACAAGTTCAAGGTAGGCAAAATAAATGAAAAGAGAACCAGACAGAGGGAGAGAGGTATATTTGTAGATATAAATCTTTACAAATTGTCACATTAACTGAGGACAATTATTAATGGGTGAAGTTATCTTAGGTTTTATCTTAGGTACTTAATATTGTCATAAGTACCGACGTAAGTGGAACGTTTTGTTTTGCATGCTAACCATACAGATTAGATATACTTTACCAACATACTATCAAGTCAAACTCCAGTACAATAGATAGAGCAAAGGGGAAGATACAGAGTGCAGAATATAGTTCTCAGCATTACAACGCATCAGCCCCATAAACTCACATCAGAAATTTATATTCTGCAGCTCACTAGGATCACAACAAAACAAAAATGTATTCAGGAACTCGGGGGCTCTCCGTCAATGTATTCCTGTGTCAGCTCGCTGAGAAAGGCAGGAGCAGAATGAACATTCAGAACAAGAAAGGAGAGTGGGAGCAGTGGGAGAAGTGACTGGATCTGACAGTTGTATTCTGAGGTGCTGCTCCTTCAAGCAGCCCTTTCAATGGCTGCGTGTGAGATGCAGTAAGCGGACGAGGGGCCCTGTGTCCTGCCCCAAATGTAAATTGTGCCTGAAAGAATTGAGCCTTCCCTCTCATTAAGGGCAGCTAGCGCTCGAGCGAGGGAGGCACAGGCCCGCGGAACAATTGGCACATTGTCCGCCTCGGGGAGATAACAGACACGGCCCCTCTTGTCAACCAGCCACCAACAGAGAGCTTCTTCAAAGGCCGGCCTGAGGTACACTGCACCCTGACCCTTCAATAACCCCACCGTTGCCAGAGAGTTTGCTGAGGCCTGATGTGAAGGCCTCGCTCTCGTCAGACACAGCACATACGGGAGGCACCGCACTGGTTAAACAGGTGCGGTAACGTAAAGTGAACGGGTGATCGATGGTCGGCATCGACCCCGGTGGGCCGAAGGGCCTGCTCCCATGCTGTGTCGCTAAACATGACAGTGCCCTGTGTAGTTCATTTCACTTTAGTTTGGACATAGAGCGAGGAGACGGTTCCTCTGCCCACCGGGTCCGCGCCAACCAGCGATCCCCGCACACCGACACTATCCCTCACCACTGGGGACAATTTACAATGTTACCGAAGCCAATCAACCTGCACGTCTTTGGAATGTGGGAGGAAACTGGAGCTCCCGGAGTAAACCCACGCCATCACAGGGAGAACGGGCAAACTCCGTAGAGACAGCACCCGTAGTCAGGATCAAACTCGGGTCCCTGGTGCTGTAAGGCAGCAACCCTACCATTGCGCCACCATGCTGCCCTATTTTCGTATCTGCAATTTGATCATCTATGCAATTAGCTAACATTTCTAGACAGGAGCTCAGCCTGGCAGTTCAGACAGTGTAAATATTCAGCACTCCCAAGTTGTTAACTCTTTAAGGACTATACTGCAGCATCTCTTCATGATCAAAGATAATGTAACTCCAATCCTTGGCACATTATATTGGTTCTCATTGTCAGCAACAAATTACCACATTGATAATCTCTCAGGCACTTGTAAGAAATGCCAGACACCAGGAACTGCAGGTGCTGGATTACAATTAAAAACAGAAATGCTATCAAACTAAATGTGACGTGGTCAAGATGTAAGACAATAGACAATAGACGATAGACAATAGACGATAGACGATAGACAATAGGTGCAGGAGTAGGCCATTCAGCCCTTCGAGCCAGCACCACCATTCAATGTGATCATGGCTGATCATCCACAATCAGTACCCCGTTCCTGCCTTCTCCCCATATCCCCTGACTCCGCTATCTTTAAGAGCCCTATCTAGCTCTCTCTTGAAAGCATCCAGAGAACCCGCCTCCACCGCCCTCTGAGGCAGAGAATTCCACAGACTCACAACTCTCTGTGAGAAAAAGTGTTTCCTCGTCTCCGTTCTAAATGGCTTACTCCTTATTCTTAAACTGTGGCCCCTGGTTCTGGACTCCCCCAACATCGGGAACATGTTTCGTGCCTCTAGCGTGTCCAAACCCATAACAATCTTATATGTTTCAATGAGATCACCTCTCATCCTTCTAAACTCCAGAGTGTACAAGCCCAGCTGCTCCATTCTCTCAGCATATGACAGTCCCACCATCCCGGGAATTAACCTTGTAAACCTACGCTGCACTCCCTCATTAGCAAGAATGTCCTTCCTCAAATTAGGGGACCAAAACTGTGCACAATACTCCAGGTGTGGTCTCACTAGGACCCTGTACAACTGTAGAAGGACCTCTTTGCTCCTATATTCGATTCCTCTTGGTGACCGAAAGGTTCAGTGAGAGAGATGGGCAGCGAGGAGAACCGGGGAGGAAGTCCAAATCCTGGAGCTCTTCCAATGGCACTGTGGCAGTATTTCAACCAGGAGCAATCTATGAAGATAGACACAAAATGCTGGAGAAACTCAGTGGGTCATGCAGCATCTTTGGAGAAAAGGAGCAGGTGATGTTTTGGGTCTTCACACTGAGAGGCAGGGAGAAGGAAACTAAAGGTATGAGAAGGTACAGGACAAGGCAGAGCCTGCATCAGGAATGGTGGAGCCCACAATGGGCCAATGTTGGAGATGATCAAGATACCTTAGCAAAGGTGGATATGGTGGGGCAATGGTGTTTGTCTCTCAATGTCCAGATCATGAAAAGTAAATTCAAAAATAAGCTCCGACGATGGGACTCCTGCAATTTGCAAAGATTTGCGCACTTTAGGAATACAGGCTGTTGTTTTGATTTGCATCATAATTTGGAGAGATGACATTGCAGTGCAATAGTGCAGATCTGATGCAGGATCAGAAATTCTCTACCCAAGGAGTCTCATCTTCCCATTTTACTGTTCCATCGGCACGATTTCATGAGAAATAGGTTCCTGGCCAACATTCCCCCCTTCAGGAACTGATAGCCGAGCTACATCCTTAGAGCTTCATAGACCCCGATTTAATCCTGGCCTCGAGTGCTATGTATGTGGAGTTTGCATTCTCCCTGTGACCTTTTGGGTTTCCTCTGGATGCTCCCATGTCCTCCCACTTCCCAAAGCCATGCAGGTTGGTAGATTAACTGGCTGTTGTAAAAGGCCTGTTTCCGCACTTGTATACTGCACGGTCAGTATTGCCTGTGTTGAGTATGCCTGTTCTTCATATGATTGTATGGCCGTTCTGGTTGCCTCCCACATCCCAAAGGTTCGCAGGTTGGTAGATTCATTGGCCACTGTAAATTATTGATGGGAATACTGGGAGAATAAAGTTGGATTCGTGTAGGATCTAAATAAATGAATGCTTTGTCAGTGTGGACTTGATGGGCCGAATGGTTGGTTTCCATGCTGTATGACACAATCGCTCACAGATAAGACCATAGTCAGACAGCATGAAAACAGGCCCTTTAGCCCTATCTATCCATCCGAACATGGTGCACCATCTACACTAGTCTCATCTATCCATATTTGGCACATATCCTTCTTAATCATTTGTATCTTTGTACCTGTCCAAATGGCTTTTAAATGTTCTCATAGTAACCGCTTCAACAACCTCCTCTGGCAGCTCGTTCCATGTACCCACTACTCCCTCTGTGATCATGTAAGATTCTACATAGAACCATAGAAAATAGGTGCGGGAGTGGGCCATTCAGCCCTTCGAGCCAGCACCGCCATTCAATATGATCATGGCTGATCATCCACAATCAGAACCCCGTTCCAGCTTTCTCCCCATATCCCGTGATTCCCTTAGCCCTGTTGGGGCAATAATGGAACCATTGCCTTTGCTGGCTTCTCCATTGTTCCGACACACCGCCCCAAAGTGTAGCCTCAACAGAGCTCGGGGAAAAGTGAATGACGGCCAGTACAGATCCAGGACCTCGGGAAAATCCCAACATTTTTGTTGGATCTAATGCTATCCGACCATGTCCAATTGCATTCCTCGGATATTTCCTTGGATCTGGCAGGACCGTCACTATGGGAACCGTATACCCTGGAGTCAAGACAAAGCCAGTCACAGTGCAAGCTGCTCTCTAGGGTCACTGCGACATTTCTTGGGTTGTAATAAAAATCCAAGTGGATTGGCAGGAGTTTTCAAGAGCGTTTCAGGTGGATTTTCCACCAATGTTTGCCTGAACTTTATCACGTGGATAGATGTTCAGGGTTCATCATCATTTTAAACCAGAAATCCTTACCAGTGACTACCTACCATTTCCTCACCGTTAGTCATTTTTTAATGTTTCCTCCCAACATTCCCTGATCAAAAAAAGAATCCTGCCTTTTGTGAAATTTCCACACCATGTAATTTATTTTCCTTGTACGATTTGGGAATCTTGCCAAAATATCCATTGACTTGGCCTCCACAGCCTTCTGCGCCGATGAATTACACAGATTCATCGCCCTGTGACCGCGTGGGTTTTCTCCAGGCGCCCAGGTTTCCCCCCACATCCCAAAGAGCTGCAGCTATGTTGGTTAATTGTAAAAATTGCCCCCAAGTGTGTAGGGAGTGGCTGAAAAAGTGGGACGACAAAGAACTACTGTGAAGTGGTGATCGATGGTCAGCGTGGACTTGTCGGGCCAAAGGGCCTTTTCCACGTTGTTTCTCAGAACTAAACATTGGCACAACATCTAGGCTGGGCAACTAATATTAAAAATTACTACTGGGCAACTAATATTACAAATATAACTTTCTGGTTGGACGATACATGTCAACGTAAATTGGTTAAAAATGGAGAGGGAAGATTATTTGCCTTTTAGTATAGGCCAAATATGGTCTCTTTTCATTGAATTTCTTCAACAACATAATGGTTGAACACAAATTCAAAACCGACGTCAGGGTCGGGTGAGCGGGCGTAGGGAAGGGTAGTGGGATATATCTCCGCCTTTTTCACTTCTTCGTTAGTTCAGGGGTTTTTTCTTTTTTCTCTTTTGTGTCTTTTTCGAAATGTTTTCTTTTCTTCTTCCTTTCACTTCTTTCCTTTTTCCGATTTAGTTATTAGTTTATAAAATGTTAAAATTGAAGCAGTAGGATAAATTGTATAATTGTTATGTCAATTACTTTCTCCTTGTACAATTGCTTCTAATAAAATTAATATTATTATTATTTTTTTTTTTAACAAAAAACATCTAGGCTGGCTGGGCAGGCACAATCTGCTCTGGAGACAGTGGCAGGGGCAGAGTGTGACTGGGGCGGTACACCCGACATACGGTAACGTTAGTGTCTGAAGACAAGCTCAGGGAGAACAGAAACCTCCCGTGGAACAGAAGGGCAAAAGCTTGTTTGATCTTGAGCCAAATACAAGCAAGTGGGACTTGTGTAGATAGGACATGTTGCTTGGTGAGGGCAAGTTGGGCCGAAGAGCCTGTTTCCATGCTCCCTATGACTTCCCGTGTTGAAGAAACTGCATAAAACATTAGGCCGAGGCTCCATTTGCCTCAAGAGGTGTAAAGGATTGTGAGGAAGAGCAGGAGAGGTCTCCAACATTAATACTGATAGAAGAAGACACATTATTGAATGCCAGACCAATCTCGCATTCAGCTTGTAAGATCTTGTCATGTGAGACCTTACCTGAAGGGCACTTGCAGCTGAAGCCATTGACGATGTCTGTACATGCACCATTGTTGACGCATGGATTACTCTCGCACTCATCTATGTCGATCTGGCAGTAGATTCCCCTGAATCCTAGAGATGACAACAGAGCATATTGTTGGTTTGACAACATTACGTAAACAGTCGGGGGAGCTGTGGCACAGCAGGAGGTCCCTGGGCAGAGTGTGTGTCACCTTAACCCTACCTCCTGCACTGGTCTGTCGCTCTGTGGGTTATGGATCTTCATGTACACACCCACGCTCTGTCTAACTATGACAATGCCTTCCACCCTTCCTGCCCCTTCAAGCAATGAGTCCCAGACTCCCACAGAGTCTGTGTGTGTGTTAGCGGTTTCCTCGTCTCCCTGCCAACCCATTTACAAGCTGCTCCAAATCTGTGCCCCTGATGCTTGACCCCTCTGCTAAGGATATACCGTACACTGCAAGGGCCAGGAAGCGAGCGGGTATGATCATCTCTGACCCCTCTCACCCTGGCCACAAACTCTTTGAATCACTTCCCTCTGACTGTCAAAGCTGCCACAGCCAGACATAAAAACAGTTTTTATCCACGAGTAGTTGCTCTACTCAATAACCAAAAATCTGTAGCCCCTTTCGCTCTGGTATTTTATTTAATTCAATGTTTAATCAATAATGTTTTATTATTAATGTTTAATGTTTCATGTGTCATTCCTAACTTTCACTGTATGTCGTTGTCACTTGCGGGCGGAGCACCAAGGTAAATTCCTTGTATGTGAATACTTGGCCAATAAACTTATTCATTCATTCATATGCGCCCAACATATCATATTCCCTACAAAACTGGTACACCTCAATTAAGTCTGCCCTCGGCCTCCTCTGGTCCAAAGAACATAAATTGATACTGGTGATATATATGTATAAATATGATAATGATATATTATTGCCATGTGCACTGGGATATAGTGAACTTTTGTTTACAAGCTATGCAGTAAAATCAGATAACACTACACACAGGTACAATCAATCCATTCACCAGTCCAACAGGTAGCGAATAGCAAAATATGGTTAGTCAGTGCAGCATATAGTTTCTCAGTGTGACAGTTCCAGAGAAAATGTCCAATGTTCACAATGAAGTTGGTTGGGGGAAAACAAATCATTCTGCCCGAGTTATGCGAAGACCGCTCAGAGGTCCAACACCGCCAGGGAAGACCCTGTTCCCGAGTCTGGCGGTACATGCTTTCAAGCTTCTGTCCCTTCTTTCCATTGGGAGCAGGGAGAAGAGGGAATGACTGGGGTGGAAATGACCCTGGATCAGGTTGGCTGCTTTCCCATGGGAACACGAGTATACATGGTGGGGAACCTGGCCCAGTCTATTCATAGGTTCTAGGAGCAGAATTAGGCCATTCGGCCCATCAAGTCTACACCACCATTCAATCATGGCTATTCAATAATTCAACTGGCTGCTCCAAACAACATCTGTGCAGATGTTCTCTACACCCTCTCCCATGGATTCACATCTCTCTTGTAATGTGACCATATTTACATGATTTGAAATGTTTATATTCATACTCACACATGTACATACATCAGCAATAATGACACAGAATGGCTGTTTCAAGCACAAGAGCATTTGATGATCCAAACTTGATAAGCAATGACGAGTTTAGACTGGCTCTCGATTACATTGTGTCCGGACCCAGCTGTTTCCTCACTTGCCCCATTTCACTTGCCCCATTTCACTTGCCCCATTTCACTTGCCCCATTTCACTTGCCCCATTTCACTTGCCCCATTTCACTTGCCCCATTTCACTTGCCCCATTTCACTTGCCCCATTTCACTTGCCCCATTTCACTTGCCCCATTTCACTTGCCCCATTTCACTTGGTTTTGTCTCGAAGCGACAATGATTTCAACAATGACGCACATCCCTTCCCCACATCTTTTACTCTTCATGCTTCCACCCTCACTTTGCTCCCAGTTCTTGCTCAAAACCCGTTTAATTTCCAATACATCCCTAATCTTCCAATGGGCCTGGACCTGCAAGAATAATCCTTGCTTCTCTCTCCATAGTTGTTTGCATGACTTGCTGTTTATAACATTTTATTGTGGATATGCAGTCTTGGTAAGGTCCGACTTAAATTGCAACTCTGTGGCAAGGCAGATAATGCAATACTTGGCCTCTGTTGTAAAGTTTTAGGCCATGCCATCAACGTGAAATGCTGGCCTACCTGCCCCTCAACACACACACACACACACACACGCACACACACGCACGCACACACACACACACACACACACACACACACACACACACACACACACACACACACACACACACACACACACACACACACACACACACACATATAGAATCTCACACACACTCAATCACATACAGGCACACTGACTCACTCATACGTTGTTTAGTTTAAAGATACATCGTAGGAACAGGCCCTTCGGCTCCACGCCGACCAGCGATCCCCACACACTATCACTATCCGCGAGGGACAATTTACAATTATGCCAAGTCAATTAGCCTACAAATCTGTACATCCTTGGAGTGTGGGAGGAAACTGGAGTTCCTGGTGAAAACCCACGTGGTCACGGGGAGAACGTACAAACTCCGTACAGACAGCACCCGTAGTCAGGATCGAACCGGGGTCCCTGGCACTGTAAGGCAGCAACTCTACCGCTGCGCCAGCGTGCCGCTGCATCACGCACACACTTGCACTCACACACAAACAGCGATCCTGTCACTCACACTGTCTCTCTCTCTCTCTCTCTCTTTTTCACACACACACACTCACGTGACTCTCACCCACACTCAGGCAAATGCACAACCCATTCTGAAACCTGGTCGAGAAGGAATGAAAGCGAGGGATCAACACACCCGATCAGCAGAGAGTGGGAAAAAACTGTGGGTGTGTGAACAATCTGAGGAGCTCCTTCCAAATCACCACCATCAATAAAAAGGCAATTATTACTATTAAGCAATTTTGTTGGTCATATGAACTCAGATGCAATTTTTAGGTTCATTTCACAAGTTAATTGGGAACAAATGTTGGCAGTATTTTACCAGCATGTGGTCCTAATGAGGTTTTGTCAGTGTCAGTTATTGGTTGTAAACTCAATACAGTGGTGCAGATTAGAACATCGTGAGATAGCTTCAGTGAGATGGCAGTGAGCCCATTTTACATCCCTCCTTGATTTTCATTTTCAATCACTGATAGAGAGTTGGAAAATGAACTGGCAAAGTCTTTACTGATAGCCCTGTCCCACGGTACGAGTTCATTCCAAGAGCTCTCCCGAGTTTAAAAAAAATCAAACTCGTGGTAAGCACGGAGAATGAACGTAGCGGGTACGTCGGAGCTCGGGGACGTCTCTTAGCGCTAACGGCAGGTACTCGGGAAGACTCGCTAACGGCAGGTAAGCACGGGAAGACTCGTGAAGATTTTTCAACATGATGAAAAATGTCCACGAGAGCCCCGAGTACCGACAAGTGGCCATTACCGTTAATCTCCGAGTTCGAATCAGGGCAAACTCGGGAGAACTCTTGGAATGAACTCGTACCGTGGGACAGGGCTTTAACTTATCTTGGCTCCATGCTTAGCACAGACTTGCACCTTTACTGAACTTTTCTACGTTTTAAAAGTTTAGCAAGAAATGGGAGCAGAATAAAAAAGCAAAATTCTGGTAACATTCTTTGTTTTAAGATTGTAGGAGGGAATTTAGGGTTGAGGAAAGTTAGTAATTCCTGAACCAAGCTGAACTAGACTGCTTGGGCTAATACTGGCAGATTCATTAGGAATGACATGTTTAAGAAGGAACTGCAGATGCTGGAACAATCGAAGGGAGACAAAAATGCTGGAGAAACTCAGCGGGCGAGGCAGCATCTATGGAGCATCTATGGAGCAAAGGAATGGGTGACGTTTCGAGACCCGAAACGTCACCCATTCCTTCGCTCCATAGATGCTGCCTCACTCGCTGAGTTTCTCCAGCATTTTTGTCTACTTAGGAATGACGTGCATCACTCTTAATAAAAGGCCATGAACAAGTTTACACTTGAAATGCGATTAAGGTGAACAGGTCATTGTCTCGTGGGGCATAAACTAGGAGGAGAGGCAGGGATGCAGATACAATTCATCTTTCATTTTACACATGGATATCCTGTTCGGTCATTCTGACTAAAGAAATGTCTCCTCATCTGTGGCCATCTATGTTCTATCTTTCAATCAATCAGAAAAAGCTAAAGTGCCAGAGTTACATTGCTTTGAAGGACACGTTACCAGTAAAGCCACATGGTTTCACTTCTTCTTCTTGCGAATGAAACATAATCCAAAGGAATAGTTAGATCTCAAGCCGGGTGTCGAGCAGCCAGGTTGTTGTCTCTACGTCAATGTCTGCCAGGCCCTGACAGAGCTCCATTTGGTGGGTGGTAGAGCGGGCACCCAGAGATGACATGGTTGGCTATATGTTTAAGAAGGAACTGCAGATGCTGGAAAATCGAAGGTACACAAAAATGCTGGAGAAACTCAGCGGGTGCAGCAGCATCTATGGAGCGAAGGAAACAGGCAACGTTTCGGGCCGAAACCCTTCTTCAGACTGATCAAACGTTACCTATTTCCTTCGCTCCATAGATGCTGCTGCACCCGCTGAGTTTCTCCAGCATTTTTGTGTACCTATGGTTGGCTATATGTTGTTCTGCTCCACATTCACAGGCTGGTTTCACTGTGATGCGAGTAGTCATTAGAGACTCTTCCACAACATCAGCTTTGTGGAAGAGAACATTGCTTACTAAGCATGCCACAGGCAAGCTTTATACACCAAGAGAATAGAGAAAAAGCTGTAAAAAAAATCCTGATTATTCTGGTGGTCTGAATCGGGCAATTCAAATGGGCTGGAACACAAAAGCGAGGTTACGGTATGTGGGTGGAGGGTAAATAATACGGAAATTAAGACACAGAAGCAAAGTATGCAACTCCCAGTGATCACACCAGCCAAAGCTGGAAGACAGGTTCATCTCACATCCCAGTGCAGGTGCCGGGGTCAGTAGGTTGCATAGAAACGTGGAAAATAGGTGCAGGAGTACGCCCTTCGAACCAGCACCACCATTCAATATGATCATGGCTTATCATCCAGAATCAGTACCCTGTTCCTGCTTAAGAAGGAACTGCAGATGCTGGAAAATCGAAGGTACACAAAAATGCTGGAGAAACTCAGCGGGTGCAGCAGCATCTATTGAGCGAAGGAGATAGGCAACGTTTTGGACCGAAACTGAAGAAGGGTTTCGGCCTGAAACGTTGCCTATCTCCTTCGCTCCATAGATGCTGCTGCACCCGCTGAGTTTCTCCAGCATTTTTGTGTACCCTGTTCCTGCTCTCTTCCCATATCCATTGATTCCGTTGGCCCCAATACATCAAGAGAGAGTTAAGCCAGTCCCACTTTCCCGAGTTACTCACGAATTCTCCCGAGTTTTCCCCTTGACTCAAACTCGGAGATGCCAGCCGTAGGTACTCGGGGCTATTTTATTTTACTCGTGGACATTTTTCAACATGCTGAAAGAACGTCCCGACTTACCTGATGCCCCGACTATCTATGGCTGGCATTACGAGCCACTACAAAATATCCACGGACTCCTACGGCCTCCTACGGACATTCTCCGCGTTTGAATCAAGGGGAAAACTCGGGAGTATTCGTGAGTAACTGGGGAAAGTGGGACAGGCTCTTTAAGGAACTTAAGGAAAGGTCGCTTCATAAGGAGAGGACCTACCTCTTTATAGCAGCTGAATTAAGTTGGCATTTGGGTATCTAACCTGTCCTGCCCCTGTAAAAGCCCTGTCCCACTGTACGAGTTAATTCCAAGAGCTCTCCCAAGTTTAAAAAAAATCAAACTCGAGGTAAGCACGGAGAATGAACGTAGAGGGTACGTCGGAGCTCGGGGACGTCTCTTAGGGCTAAGGGCAGGTACTCGGGAAGACTCGCTAATGGCAGGTAAGCACGGGAAGACTCATGAAGATTTTTCAACATGATGAAAAATGTCCACGAGACCCCCGAGTACCGACGAGTGGCCATTACCGTAAATCTCCGAGTTCGAATCAGAGCAAACTCGGGAGAGCTCTTGGAATGAACTCGTACCGTGGGACAGGGGTTTTAATCGGGAGACAAGGTCTTCCTATTACAGCGCAACTGAATACTGTTTAAATGTACTGTGTTTCTGTCTCCCCACCTTGACAGGAAGTATCTACACTCACCAGCCCCTCGCACCCCACAAACTCTTGTATATTTCACTCAAATCATATCCCCATCCTTAAACTACCTACTCATGAGACAGGTTTGCTCTCCTTTGCCTGTCTAAACCAGCCCTGGCACTGTCCGCTTCCATCTCTCTCAACCTTCTCTCTCAACCTTCTTGCTTCCTCCAGAACTCCAGCGTGTCTACTTCCTCAGGAGAAGAAGAAAACTCTCCATGTCTCCAACGACTCTTACCAACTTCTACAGATGCACCATAGAAAGTATACTATCAGGGTGCACCGCAACTTAGTTTCGCAACAGCTTTGCCCAAGACCCCAAGAAATTGCAGAGGGCTGTGGATGTAGCCCAGTCCCATCAGACAGACCAGACTCCCACACCATCGACTCCATCTGCAGTTCACGGTGCCTCGGGAAAGCAGCCAAGGACAGTGAGAAAAGACAATAGACAATAGGTGCATGAGTAGGCCATTCGGCCCTTCGAGCCAGCACCGCCATTCAATGTGATCATGGCTGATCATCCCCAATCAATACCCCGTTCCTGCCTTCTCCCCATATCCCCTGACTCCGCTTTTTTTAAATTTTTTTAAAATATTTTTTGATTAGAAGTATTGTACAGTACAGTGATCTCAAACAAACATAAAATTATACATTTCTTGTACCACTTCTTATTTTAAACTTTAATAAGAAAAAGGATAGAGAGAGTTAGCAGAGATAGTAAGTGAGTGAGTGAAAGAGTGGTCCAGGGACACCCATAGGGACCTAAACCACAAGAAATAGTTAAACAAAAGAGAAAAACCAAAAGAAGGGGAAAAAAATAAATAAAAAAATAGTAAGATAAGGTAGGACAAGATAAAAGGGATGTACCTACTTCATATCTTTACTCATCCCTCACCAGGTCCTGAAACCATGTATTTTCAACATTTTGTTGCACCCTATATTTGTAATAAGTCGATAAATGGAGACCAAATCTTTTGGAAATGGTCTGGTTTACCTGCTAAGAGGAATCTCATATCTTCTAGGTGTAACAGTTCCGACATATTAGAAATCCGCGTTTTTGTCGTTGGTGTGGGAGCGCTTTTCCAAAATTTCAGTATAAGTTTTTTTGCCGTTATTAAGCCATAATTAAGAAAGCTCCTTTGAAACGAAGACAGCTCCAAACTGGCTTCGATTATTCCAAAAATAATCAGTTCTGCATTCGGTTTCAATTTTATTTTAAATAATTTCGTGAAAATTTCAAAGATTTCATTCCAAAGTTTTTGGATTTTAATACAAAAAACAAATGAATGTGCTATATTTGCTTCTTGGGTTAGACATTTATCACAGATAGAAGAGACATTTGGGTAAAATTTACTTATTTTAGCTTTTGAATAGTATAATCTATGTAAGATTTTAAATTGAATTAGGATGTGTCTTACGTTAATCGAGCATTTGTGTACATATAACAAGTGTTTATCCCAACTCTCTTTCGAGATTTTTATAGCTAGTTCTTGTTCCCAATCTCTTCTAATCCTATCAGATGATGGTATTTCTATATTTATGATGGTATTATACAGGTATGATATTAAATTAGTTGATTCTGCTTTTATATTCATTGTCTCGTCTAATAAATCTGGAGACATATTTTGATAATCTTGTGTATATTTTTTCAAATAGTCACGTATTTGAAAAATATTTAAAATATTGATTACTACTCAAATTGTATTTAAGTTGTAGTTGGTGAAGTGTTAAAAAACTTCCATTATCATACATATCTCCAAACGTTTTAATTCCTACTCTATCCCAGTGTGTAAACGATTTATCTATCGAAGAAGGTTTAAACGAAGGGTTATTCATTATAGGTGAAAGTAGCGATAGATTTCTTAATTTTTAAGTTAATTTTATTTGATTATTCCAAAAATAATCAGTTTGGAATCCTCTCTCTCCATTACTACAATCCTCTCTCTCCATTACTATCCAATCCACCTGCTGGGCCGAATTGTCCAACAGGTGAATCATATTTTTGACATTAGCGGCCCAGTAATAATACAAAAAATTAGGGAGTGACAATCCACCAAATTCTTTGGGTTTGCACAGATGTCTTCTTTGAATTCTATGGGATTTATAGTCCCATATAACATTTGTAATATCAGCATCCAATTTTTTTTTAAAAATGTTGGTAAGTATTTCAGTATTGACTGGAATAGATATAAAATTTGTGGTAAAAAAATCATTTTTATAGCATTTATTCGGCCTATTAGAGACATCGGGAGAGACACCGCTATTTTTAAGAGCCCTATCTAGCTCTCTCTTGAAAGCATCCAGAGAACCCGCCTCCACTGCCCTCCGAGGTAGAGAATTTCACAGACTCACCACTCTCTGTGAGAAAAAGTGTTTCCTCGTCTCCGTTCTAAATGGCTTACCCCTTATTCTTAAACTGTGGCCCCTGGTTCTGGACTCCCCCAACATCGGGAACATGTTTCCTGCCTCTAGCGTGTCCAAACCCTTAACAATCTTATATGCTTCAAAAGAGAGTGCGGTCTTATGCAGAGAGACAGACAGTGGGGCAACAAGCTGAAGAGAGGGTTCCCAAGCCGAGAGTGGGCCCATGTTGTAGATGCAGGGTGGGACGGTGCAGGGAAGGGCAGAGAGGGCTGCGCATGTCACCCTCTGCGTGCTCATGTTTGCGTCTCAGTAACAGTGACGTAATTTCTCCCCCTCTACTTTTCCGGCCCGCCTCTCTTTTCCCTCACCCCCCCTCCCCCCCCCCCTCCTCTTCCACCCCACAACTTTCACGCAAACACTGCTCCAAGGCTGAGGGGACTCCCCACGGGGTTAGGTGGAGTGGAGAGTGCCCTTGCTTAGGGCGGCAAAGTGTTGCTGCCTCACAGCTCAACAGAACCAGGTTCGATCCTGACCTCGGGTGCTGCCCGCGGGGAGTTCGCACGGTTGTCCCTATGGTTTGTCTCCGGGTGCTCCGGTTTCAATAGACAATAGGTGCAGGAGTAGGCCATTCGGCCCTTCGAGCCAGCACCGCCATTCAATGTGATCATGGCTGATCATCCCCAATCAGTACCCCCGTCCTGCC
>CM075992.1:5249276-5282861 GCA_038087875.1 Malacoraja senta
GAAGGGCCTGTTTCCGCGCTGTATCTCTAAAACTAAACTGAACAGTGTTCTTGATGGGTGACGAGCAAAGCGATGGGGGGATGGTGAACGAGGGGAGGTGGGGGGGTTGGTAAATGTACAGATGGGCGAGGCAGGATTTAGAAAGAAGGTGATCTTACAATCCAGCTGTTCCCTGCAGCTGTTTGAGAGGCTAGTGTAAGGTGTTAACGAGGGGGAGAGGGGAGAGAGAGGGAGAGGGGGAGAGGGGGAGAGGGAGAGAGGGGGAGAGGGGGAGAGGGAGAGAGGAAGGGAGGGAGGGGGGAGAGGGGGAGAGGGGGAGAGGGGGAGAGGGAGAGGGGGAGAGGGGGAGAGCGGGAGAGAGAGAGGGAGGGGGAGAGGGGGAGAGGGAGAGAGGGAGAGAGGGGGGGGAGAGAGAGGGAGAGGGAGAGAGGGGGAGAGGGAGAGGGGGAGAGGGAGAAGGAGAGGGAGAGAGGGAGAGAGGGGGAGAGGGGGAGGGAGAGAGGAAGGGAGGGAGGGAGGGAGAGGAGGGGAGGGGGGAGAGAGAGGGAGGGACAGAGGGAGAGAGGGGGGGAGGGGGGAGGGGAGAGGGAGGGGAGAGAGAGAGAGAGAGAGAGAGAGAGAGAGAGAGGGGCAACAGACTCCCCACCCTCTCCCCTTGCACGAGTACGGCACCTCTGGTGACTTGGCACTGGTAGGGTGCCGACGTCAGATGCTGCCCGTGCTCATCCACCCCCTTCATAGTTACCCGACTGTGGGGCGGCACGGTGGCACAGCGGTAGAGTTGCTGCCCTCCAGCGTCAGAGACCCAGGTGTTCGCCTATACGGGGTTGTACATTCTCCCCGTGACCTGCGTGGATTTACTCATGGTTCTACGGTTTCCTCCCACACTCTAAAGACACACAGGTTTGCAGGTGAATGGGCTTGGTCAAATTATAAACTGTCTCTAGTATGTGTAGGATAGTGTTAGTGTGCGGAGGTCGCTGGGCAGTGCAGACTCAGTGGGCCGAAGGGCCTGTTTATGCGCTGTATCTCTAAACTGATACTAAACTAAACTAAGATGGCCTCCCATCAGCAAAAAGTGGAGATGCGCAGACACAAGGAACTGCAGGCACCGATTAGTGGACAAAAAGCACAAAGTGCTGGAGGAACTCAGCGGGTCAGGCAGCATCTGTGGAGGGGAACAGATAGGCGATCTTTCGGGTTGGAACCTGCCTTGAGGCTGATTGGAGAGAAGAGAGAATCTGCGGGCTGTTTTACAGCCTTTGGGCATCCAATCTGTGTTACAGTCATTGCAGTCCCCAGAAGAAGGGCCCAATGAAGAGTCTCCACCCGAAATGTCACCCATTTCCTTCCCTTCGGAAATGGGGCCTGTCCTGCAAGTTACTCCAGCATTTTGTGTCCGTCGACAGTGTAAACCAGCATCTGCAGTTCCTTCCCACACAGTCCCCCAGAAGCAGGGAACATCACCAAAGATTTAACACCGAACAAGATCCCATGGTGAGGGTGGTTGGAGAAAGTGTTTGTTTAAAAATGTGATGTTGGTGGAGTTACCTCTTCCTACACAGCATGAGAATGAATCATTTAGTTTAGTTTAGTTTAGCGACACAGTGTGGAAACAGGCCCTTGGCCCATCAAGTCCACACTGACCAGCGATCCCCGCACATTGACACTATCTTATACACTAGGAACAATTTATAATTTTACCAAAGCCAATTAAGTACAAACCTGTACGTGTTTTGGAGCGCGGGAGGAAAAAACCAATGCGGTCACGGGGCGAACACACAAACTCCGTACAGGCAAGCACCCGCAGTCAGGATCGAATTGGGGGTCTCTGGCGCTGTGAGGCAGCAACTCTACCGCTGTGCCACCGTGCCACTGAGAATGGAACGCGATGCTCCCAAACAAGTCACTGAGATTAGCAAAGCCCCTAATATGGTTAAGTCCATGAGATGTAATGCACAAGTCTTGCAGCAAAACGTCAATGGCCTGAAACGTGAACTTGTTTTTATGACAGAGGTCATCGGCCAGAGCAACCAGCAATGGTTGTCCTGTCATGTGCTTCCAAATATGAAATGCCAAATTTGACAGCGAGGTCTTGGGAAAATGATCGCAAAACCGTTCGGTGTTTTTGTTTTCTATACATTCTCAAACTGAGAGCAGAAATTCCTATCTTGCCCTCATGGGCGGGAGGCTCACTTTGAAACAAGCGGACATTGTTTCTACCTTTGTACCTTGGCAAGCGGAACAGAACCATGCTACAAAAACACAGCATTACATCAGTATACAGCACGTACATCAGTATTTCCACGCTGTATCTCTAAACTAAACTAAACTAAATCAGTATACAGCACAATAACAGGCTGTTCGGCCCAACAGTCCATGCCAGCGTTTAGTTTAGTTTAGGGCGGCCTAGCGGTAGAGTTGCTGCCTTACAGCGCCAGAGACTCGGCTTCGATCCTGACTACAGGTGCTGTCTGTACGGAGTTTGTACATTCTCCCCGTGACCTGCGTGGGATTTCTCCGAGATATTCAGTTTTCTCCCACATTCCAAAGACGTACAGGATTGTAGGTTAATTGGCTAGGTATAAATGAAATTTGTCTCTAGTGTGTGTAGGGTAGTGTTAATGTGCTAGTCGATCACAGACTCGGTGGGCCTGTTTCCCTTGCTGTGTCTCGAAACTAAAATGTGGAAACAGGCCCTTTGCCTCACCGAGTCCACGCCGACCAACAGTCACCTGTATGCTTGTTCTATCCTACACACTAGGGACAATTTACAGAAGACATTAACCTACAAAAACACATGCCATTGGAATGTGGGAGGAAACCGGAGCACCCGGAGAAAACCCACCCGGTCACAGGGAGAACGTACAAACTCCGTACAGACAGCACCGGTGGTCAGGATTGAACCCAGGTCTCTGGCGCTGTAAAACCCCTGTCCCACGGTACGAGTTCATTCCAAGAGTTCTCCCGAGTTTGCCCTGATTCGAACTCAGAGAGTTACGGTAATGGCCACCCGTCGGTACTCGGGGCTCTCGTGGACATTTTTCAACATGTTGAAAAATCTTCACGAGTCTTCCCGTGCTTACCTGCCGTCACCTCCAGTTTTAAATTCCATTTGGAATATTTTGGAGGACCAAGAAACCAAGAACCAAGCGAGTCTTCCCGAGTACCTGCCGTTAGCGTTAAGAGCCACTAAGAGACGTCCCCGAGCTCCGACGTACCCGCTACGTTCATTCTCCGTGCTTACCACGAGCTTGATTTTTTTAAAACTCGGGAGAGCTCTTGGAATGAACTCGTACCGTGGGACAGGGCTATTAGGCAGCAACTCTACTTGTGGACCTCTCTATTTACCCCATGTACATCTTATCAGCCTAACTCATTCCTATCTCCCTGATGTGTCTGTTCAGCTTCCCCTCAAATGCATCTTAATGAAACATTTTATAGGCCGCATTCCTGAGAATATTTTGTGGAAACAATTTTCATATATCTTAAAGACCGTGCAAAGTACATAGTGGTTATGTTGGGGAGAGATAAACTTTAAGCAGTGTCTTAAATGTGGAGAGAGAGGTGGAGAGGTTTTGGGAGAGACTGACAAAGCTAGAGGCATCGCTGCCAGCAGCCCAGTGATTAAAGATGCAGCACAGAGGTGCCACTGCTAGAGCTGCTGCCTCGCAATGCCAAAGACCCGGGTTCGATCCTGACCTCGGGTGCTGCCTGTGTGGAGTTTGCACGGTCTCCCTTGTGACTGGGTGAGTTTCCCCCCGGATGCTCCGGTTTCCCACCACATCCTTAAACCAGCATCTGCAGCTGCATCAATGTCTTGACAGCCAATTAATCTCAGCAGGGTCAGGCAGCATCTGTGGAGGGAATCTGTGAAAGTCCCAACCCAAATGTCACCTATCCATTTCCTCCACTGATGCTGCCTGACCCGCCGAGTTCCTCCAGCACGGTTTTAAGAGAAACAGCGTAGAAATAGTCCCTTTGGCCCACCGAGTCCATGCCAACCAGTAATCACCCCGACACCAACACTATCCTACACACTAGGGACCCTTTAGGGACTCTCTGGAGTGCGGGAGGAAACCAGAGCACCCGGAGAAAACCCACGCGGTCACAGGGAGAACGTACAAACTCCATACAGACAGCAGCCGTAGTCAGGTTCAAACCTAGGTTACCACTGTAAGGCAGCAACACATTGCTGCAATGCTCTATATGCTCCCAATAGCAAACTATCTGAAGGATCCCGAACCAAAACATCCCACGTCCTCCAGAGATGTTGCCTGGCCCGCCGAGTTCCTCCAGCACTTTTGTGCTTTACGCAAGATTCAAGCATCTGCAGTTCCTTGTGCCTCCAGCACAGTTCCCACTGGAGGCTTGGTGAGGGGGGAGGGGGGGGGGGAGTCTCTCCAAGACTTGGGAAAGGGCCAAGGATTGACCTGCAAGTTGGGAAAAGAATGCAGACGGCTTGGCCTGAAGGGGTCAGCGTGGCCATGGAGACATGCCTCAGGTCTCCGAGTGTCAGGCTTTTGCCTCCCCGCCATTCACTGGCTGGGCCGCCAGAAAGAGGTTACATTTTTACGGCGGCGGAGGGCGGAGAAGAATTGGACCCAAAGAAAAACCCATTTATAAACGTCTCGGGCGAGAAGTGAAAAATGATTTTAAATGATTAACAATGGTGCAGAAGGAGTCGCCCCATTGTTGTTCTGCGGTGGTCATTTTGCCTCCTTTTGTTTTCTCCTAATGGACACAAGAATTAAGACTAAAACACAGCATTGTGGGAAGTGAAAGGGGGGGTCATGCGGGTCACCTGCCACACAATGCGGCTGATTTAGGCTCCGAGCTCCGCTCTTCCACCGTTAAGAGTTCAGTGGCTGCATTCCTTCAGCTGCCGTCTCCACTGCTGCGGAAATAGGCAGATCACTAATCATAAGCAGGGCCTGGGTAATTGAGGAACCGCACACACCCCTCCCTCTCAGGCAGCCCCTTTCTCTCGCCCAGCAGGTGAAATGGCACTCTGAACCATGCATTATCCCCCTACCGAAAAACAGACTTGGCTTCACGTCGTCAGCTCCGACTCCTCAGACACTCCTTTTTCTATCCGTTGGAAAGAGGCATGTTGCCACAGCCTCCATCGGACTGGGGAATGAAGTAGATTGGTGATCTGTTCACTGTCCACTGGCCCAGGCCAGCTAAATCCCTCATCCCCCTCCCTCCCCCCCTCCCCCCCCCCCCACCCCATCTGCAAATGTCCTGTGCGCTGTATACATCAACCTAAACAGTCAAACAATGGTGTGACTATAAGGTTGCTGCCTCATAGTTTTAGCAACTCAGGTTTGACTGTGCCTGGTAGATGAAAGTGCTGGAGAAACTCAGCGGGTGCAGCAGCATCTATGGAGTCCCTTCTTCAGACTGACTTCTTTTGACTGTGCCTGCACGGCTTGCAAGTTCTCCCCGTGACTCCGTGGGCAAGAGTCGTGAGATATGGTCAAGAGTGTCGGAAGGAACTGCAGATGCTGGTTTGCACCGAAGATAGAGACAAAATGCTGGAGTAACTCAGCGGGACAGACAGCATCTGTGGGAAAGGATTCGAGGAATAAGGGTCTCGACCCGAAACGTCACCCATTCCTTCTCTCCAGAGATGTTGCCTGACCCGCTGAGTTACTCCAGCATTTTGTGTCTTTCTTAGATACTCAAGAGTGTTTAGTTGTCATATGTACCGACAACTGAAACAAAGAAATTCTTACTTGCAGCACCATACCAGGCTGGTAAATACAAAACACATAGATAATATATAATCTATGATCTTTCTTTTTATTCTGGATTTTAAACCATGGATTGTGTTTTTGTATGTAATTTATGTTGCTCATAAGTAATTTACTAAGCTTTTCTATGTATTTATCTGGACCTTGTCTGAAATATAGTTTAATAAAATTAAAATTCAATAAATTAGTAACTACACTATTAATACAAAAAACTTCTTAGTGCAACCACAGATGGTCCATAGAAGTTCATAGTTGAGGCCAGTGTTGTGCAGTGTTCAAGAACCCTGTCGTTGTTGGGAAGAAGCTATTCTTGAAATGGTGTGCATGGGTTTCAAACTCCGTTACCTGCTTCCCGATGGCAAGACTGAAGTGAGAGCATGGTCAGTCAGGGTGAAACAAGTCTTTGATACTGGCTGCCTTTCAACCAGGTGCTCTGGTTTCATCCCACATCCTAAAATGTGCAGGATACTAGGTTAATTGGCCTCTGTAAATGGCCGCTAGTTTAGTTTAATTTAGCGCGGAAACAGACCCTTCGTCCCACCGAGTCCGCACCGACCAGCGAATGAATCCTCCACATTAACACGATCCTACACGCACTGGGGACAATTTACATTTATACCAAGCCAATTAACCTACAAACCTTTGGAGTGTGGGGGGAACCGAAAATCTCGGAGAAACCCCATGCAGGTCACTGGGAGAACGTACAAGCTCCGTACAGACAAGCACCCATGGTCAGGATTGAACCCGGGTCTCCGGCGCTGCAAGGCAGCAACTCTACCGCTGCGCCACCGTGCCGCCCAGTGTGTGGACTGGTCGGTGCGGATGTGGTGGGCAGTGGGGCCTGTGTCCACGCTGTATCTCTAAACTAAACTAAAAAAAGTGCATGGAAAAGTTTCGTTTTTTAGTTTAGTTTAGAGATACAGCGCGGAAACATGCCCTTCGGCCCACCGAGGTAGGTTCAAATCCAGAGGGCCAAAGGGCTTGTTTCCACAACGTGTGTCTCTCTATAGCCATCTACCCTGGTTGCCGGGGCAACCCCACTACACGGACCGCAGTAGTTTCAAGGCCTCAGAATTAAAGGCCGCTCTTTTAGAAAGGAGGTGAGGAGGAACTTCTTTCGTCAGAGGGCAGTTCATCTGAGGAACTCATTGCCACAGAGGGCTGTGGAGGCCAAGTTAGTGGATATTTTTAAGGCAGAGATAGACAAATTCTTGATTAGAACGGGTCTCAAGGGTTCTGGGGAGAAGGCAGGAAAATGGGATTAGGAGGCAGAGATCAGCCATGATTGAATGGCGGAGTAGACTCGATGGGCCGAAAGGCCTAATTCTACTCCTATAACTTGTGAACGCAGCAATTTCTCACACACAAACAACATTGGGCAGTAAATGTTGGCCTCACCGACGATGCCACATGAAAATGATAAAAGATAATTGAGAGGCCGGAACTAGTGACCAAGAGTCATGAGATCCAATCTCATTATAGCAGCTGGAAAAGATCAATTCAATTAATTCAATAAATCTTGAATAAAAATCTAGCTCCTTTGAGGATTAAAATATCATTTTGCTTCAGAAATAATCTGATGGGGAAAGAAGTTGATGTGACCAGCTTCACACGCTGTAATCCTTACGCTGGTCTGGTCTACGTGTGTTACTCTGTCTCTCTGGCAGTGCGTCGCTGAAAATGACTACAGACTAGACCCTCTGCCATATTTTCATCACCTCTTCTGATTATCTCCAGGAAGGCAGTCTGTGCAAATAAAATAAACAGGGGATCCAGCATCACATGCAGACTAACACGGCAGCACAGTGGCGCAGCTGGTAGAGCCTCTGCCTGGGTTCAATCCTGACCTCGGGTGCTGTCTGTGTGGAGTTTGCACGTTCTCCCCGTGACCGCGTGGGTTTCCTCCGGGTGCTCTGGTTTCCTCACACATCTTAAAGGCGTTTGTCGGTTTATTAGTCTTGTAAATTGACCTCTACTGTGTAGGGGAGTGGGTACAAAGCTGGGATAACAGAGAACTAATGTGAATGGGTGATGGATGGTCGGCATGGACTCTATGGGCTGGATGTGTCTCCATGCTGAACCACTACAGTGATCTTAATGAAGATGGCAGCGAACCAGACAATCCATGATCAGCAGGGCCTAATTAACTGAATTTAAATTCCCCAGCTGCCGTGCAGGGATCTGAACTAGTTGCTGGAGCCCATCCAAGCCTCTGATTACTAGTCCAGTAACATTCTCACGCTGCTACCATGGCCCGTGTAAAAACCCGATGGCCGTGACTGAGTTTAGTATTCAAGGTCTGAGTGAGTATTGCAGCGTAGAGCATGGGATCTGCTCTCCCAACCCCTCGTCCTGCATGGAGAGGTTCACACCCCCCCACCCCCTCCGGTTACAAGGGGGCACAGTCATAGGTTACCCCCAGATAATGAAAACCTCACCCAGATGTAGAAGCCTTGCGTTTCCTCCCGCTCCCATTTTGCTCTGCCCCCCCCCCCCCCCCATTGTCTCACTCCCACTTGCAAGGATTTCCGGCAAAGTTATTATAAATCGGTTGCCATGGTTTTTCCCCCATGGGCGAATGAGAAAATGGCGGCACGGGTGGAGGTGCAGTGGTGGAGATGCTGCCTCACAGCGCCAGGGACCCAGGTTCGACCCTGACTAGGGGAGCTGTCTGCACGGAGTTTGTACGTTCTCCCCATGACTTGCGTGGGTTTTCTCCGGGAGCTCCGGTTTCCTCCCACACTCTACAGACACATCCAGGTTGGTATGTTAATTGGCTTGGTAATTGTAAATTGTCCCTGATATGTGTAGGATAGAGTTAATGTGCGGGGATTGCTGCCTCGGTGAGGTCTCTTTCCACTCTGTATCTCTAAACTAAACTAAGCTCGATTCACCACTAGTCACCAGACATATAGTCAATAGTCAGATTTATTCGTCACCTACACAATGAAGTGCAGTGAAATGAATTTGCCAGCAGCGGTACAATTAAAAAAAAACACATAATACACAATAAAAATTTAATACAAACATCCACCACAGCAATCATCACTGTGGTGGAAGGCACAACGTTTAGTCAGTCCTCCTCCATTTTCCCCCCGTGGTCGGGACCACATCCCTCCGCAGTCGCCGCTGCGGGCGGCCAGATGTTCAGACAAGGTAACTCCTGAATCGGTGCTTCCCCTACCGGAGACCGCAGCTTCAAGATGGTGTAGGCCGCAGGGCCGGCGGTCGAAGATCTAAAGTCCCCGCCGCGCCGCGGTTAGAAGCACCGCAGACCGCGGCTTCAAACAATGTTGTAGGCCGCGGGCCGGCGGTCGGAGCTCTTCTCCAGGGATCCCTGCGAGGGATCCCGCTCCCGATGGTAAGTCCCCACCATAATTGGCAATCTTTTCACCCCAAACACCATCTCATTGTTAAAGCACCGGGCAAGGAGTATTGCAGCTACTCAATGAGAAAGCAATATATTGTTTGCAGGTAGTGCATTGGGAGAATGGATAGCTGGTAGAAACTCATGATGGATATATTTCACCATGAACTGAAGGTCACTCAATGTTTACTCAACAGCAATATAAAAAAAGGGAGTGATGCCTTCATTTTGAACAAGTTCCGATTAAATGACCTCAAAAGATTGGTGGTGGTAGGAGACAATTTGCAAAATTGATCACCGGTTCAAAGATCATGCAGCTCTCCCTCTCTCAACCCCCCACACTTCTACCCTATCTACACTAAGCCTATTATCTTTAGGTTGCACAGTGGTGCAGCAAATACAACCACTGCCTCACAACTCCAGTGAACCAAGCTTGATAGTGACCTTTGGAGCTGTCCAGTGTGGAGTTTGCACCCCTCTCCGTGACCAAAGGGGTTCCCCCTGGGTCTTCTGCTTCGCTCCCTCATCCGAAAGATATGCCGGATGATAGGTTAATCAGCCACTATCAATTCGTTTTTGGGTTTTAGCTTTTGTTTTCGACATACAGCGCAGAAACAGGCCCTTCAGCCCACCAAGACCACGCCGACCAGCGATCCCCGTACATTAGCACTATCCTACACACTAGGGACAATTTTAAACCGACGCCAATTGACCTACAAATCCGCACGTCTTTGGAGTGTGGGAGGGAAACCAGAGAACCCGGAGAAAACCCACACGGTCACGGGGAGAATGTACAAACTCCATACTAACAGCACCCGTAGTCGGAATCGAACCTGGGTCTCTGCCGCTGTAAGGCAGGAACTCTACCTTTTCCCCACCCTGCCGCCCCATTAGTGTTTCATAAAATCGTACATCATGGGGGAAAGGCCTTCGGCCCAACTTGCCCATGCTGACCAATATACCACGACTGGAATAGTTTCACATCTTGCGCCACGTGTCGGCGAGTGGTAGAATCTGGTGACAGGGGGTGAAGATGATGGGGAATGAGTGTAGAATAAAGGGCATTTAGCTATAAGGAGAGGTTGGTTACATTTGGTTTGGTTTCTCTGGTGCATCAGAGTCGAAGGAGCAACCACTACTCAGCACCCTGGTTGGGTTGCATGGTACCCTCTGCAATTCCCAGTGGTTTGCTGCATGCTCGCAGCAGCAGGGTTGCATTGTGGGATGAACTCCCCAGATGCAAGGCCTTGGCCTGGGCTGCAGTCGCTGCCTCAAAAAGGCTGGCAGTATCATCAAGGACCCACACCATCCTGGCCACACACTCATCTCCCTGCTACCTTCAGGTAGAAGGTACAGGAGCCTGAAGACTGCAATGACCAGGTTCAGGAATAGCTGCTTCCCCACAGCCATCAGGCTATTAAACCTGGCCCGGACAAAACACTGAACTTTAATAGCCCGTTATCTGTTATTTGCACTTTATCAGTTTATTTATTCATATGTGTATATATTTATATAATGGTATATGGACACACTGATCTGTTTGTGTGTCCATATGCCTACTCAATGCCTACTATGTTCTGTTGTGCTGAAGCAAAGCAAGAATTTCATTGTCCTAACAGGGACACATGACAATAAACTCACTTGAGGTGGGGCAGGAGTAGGTGGATGGGAGCTGATCCTTGGTGCACTGTCAGCCATGGCCGAGCAGCCTTACCTTTCGGGATGCAACATGACTAACTCCATGGGAAAGTGCCTCTGGATCTGCCGTGACTCATAAAGGAGCAAGTCACTCCCTTCAAGGCACAGAATCACTCTGCAAGGACAGAAGGAAAATAAAAAAGCCCTGGCAAGGTTCAGTTCCTGTAAACCAGTCGTAACAAGTACGCACACCAGACTCTGGGACAGTTTCTTCCCATCAGTTTTCAGGATTCTGAAAGCTCCTTCAATAAGCTAGGATACTGTCCGATGCTGGTGTACCACAGTGCGGACATAAAAGGAACGGAATACTTCATTGTCACATGTGAAACGACACTGTGAAATTGGACATTGTCTGTGGAACTGATGCACTACAATGCTGAGAACTGTATTCTGCCCTCTGTATCTTCAGCACTGTACTGGAGTTTGACTTGATGGAACAGTATTATCTGACCTGATTGGATTGCAAGTCAAACAATTCTTTTCACTGCACCTCGGCACACACAACAATAGTGATAAACCTGAACACGAACGGGTCGTCAGCCAGAAATGGGGCTGCAAATCAAGTTCGGACTTGGCAGAAGATCCAGCAAATCCACCCTTGCTTGTACACAAGCTGGCTTCAAAAGATAGGGAAGGCCAGTATGAAGTTACTTGTTCAGACACTAGTGGTAACCTATCCCAATCATCATCCAACCTAAGGTAGACAAAAATGCTGGAGAAACTCAGCGGATGCAGCAGCATCTATGGAGCGAAGGAAATAGGCAATGTTTCGGGCCCAAACCCTTCTTCAGACTGATCATCCTACCTAGTCATCCAACGATGCTGCAGACTAAAATGGGTAATCGGATTGATGCATGTGCATGGATCTGATGGGCTGAATGGCCTTGTGTGTGGTGATAATAAGTACAAAGTTATTTTTTTTAGTGTTACCCCCCAAAATATTTTCCTGGCCTTTTTTCTCCCCATGCTCACAACCACCTCAAGATGCACTTTAAAATACATGTGGTAGATGCTTTGGAGGAAGGGTTCTCCAGTGCACAGGGTGGTGCAGATGGTCCACAGTAAGTACAACACGCTGGGACCATTTCTCCATCAGCCAGAGTGGAGGCAGATTCTTCTGCAATCTTTCTTCCAGGTGAAGGGTTATCAAGATGAAAGAATGAAGCCCAGCCTGGAATTGGGTAAGAGGGGGAGTGTTCCTCTTCAATTGACCTGGGGTAGAAGACCAGTGGGTGTCCGGGTAGAGCATTTGAGTAAGGGTCCAGAAGCCATGTGATGCCTCGTCCAGGAATATACCCAACCAGACTTGGCACGTCGCCTTGTGGTTGGCTCATAACCGCAACTTGGGAGAGACAATAACATTGGCAGCGCCACCACGCCTGCTACCATTAACCAAATAAGGAAAAAACGTAACTGAGAATAGATCTTACCCACATGTTTATATCTGCTGAAAATGTAGCACGAGGCATGGGAGGTCATGATTGAAATCAAGGAATCTTTACCCTGCAGGAAAAAAGACACAAAGTGCTGGAGTAACTCAGCGGGTCAAGCAGCATCATTGGAGAACATGGACAGGTGACGTTTTGGGTCGGGACCCTTCTTCAGGCTGAAGATCCATCTCAGTCTGAGGAAGGGTCCTGATCCGAAACGTCACCTATGAAGTCTGAAGAGGGCCCCGACCCAAAACGTCGCCAATCCATGTTCTCCAGTGATGCTGCCTGCCCCGCTGAGTTACTCCAGCACTTTGTGCCTTTTTTTGTAAACTCGCATCTGCAGTTCCTCATTTCTTCCCTTCAGGAATCTCAAGAGACCAACTAGTCAGACAATCAAATATTCTGAAACCATGACTGTGGCTGAATTGGTATACAAATACCGCGTGCTTGGGGATCATGTGCCTGTTTTACCTATATAATGTTGGTGAAGAATGTGCTCCCCTCCTGCTAATGCTGACAATATCTATTTATTTACATTTAAAGGCACCTCCCAATCAATCAGTCTCAGAAGCAGGTGAATATAGTTCCGAGTTTGTTCCGATAGATCGCTGCTGGCAGATTGCCCATGAAATAGACAATTTTTAGTGACGGTAAACGTCTCAAATTTTTTTTAAATAATTAGATTTGAATGTTTAGAATTTCAATTTTCATGTTCGTCATTCTTAGATGTTCGATTTCATTACTAAAGTTAATAAAAAAAAATAATAAATTGATGAATTCATTTAGACAGGCAGCCCCATTGATCAAAACTGTAACTGGAATGTAATCATTCAATGTCCAGCAGCCCATTGTCTCGAAGCAACTGTTATATTGAAGGCTGAAGGGCCGGTCCCACTTATGCGATTTTTTTTCGGCGACTGCCGGCACCCGTCATAGTCGCAGCAGGTCGCCGAAAATGTTCAACTTGTTGAAAATCCTTTGTTGATGTTCCATTCCAATAACATCACCGTTTCTAAGCTCTCCTCATTCTTCCACAAAAACTCTTTTCCTGGCCTTTCTTCTTCCCATGCCCACAACCATCTCAATTATATCATAATTGATATATCATGATTTAGTTAATGGCAGAACGTTGGCGCAGCGGTAGAGTTGCTGCCTTACAGCGAATGCAGCGCCAGAGACCCGGGATCGATCCCGACTACGGGTGCTGTCTGTACGGAGTTTGTACATTCTCCCCGTGACGTGCGTGGGTTTTCACCGAGATCTTCGGTTTCCTCCCACACTCCAAAGACGTGCAGGTTTGTAGGTTAATTGGCTTGGTAAATGTAAAAAGAAATTGTCCCTAGTGGGTGTAGGATAGTGTTAATGTGCGGGGATCGCTGGGTAGCGTGGACCTGGTGGGCCGAAAGGGCCTGTTTCCGCGCTGTATCTCTAAACTAAATTTTTTTAAATCATAGCTGAACTCTAACATGGGGTGAGTCGTTAAGATGGCGTAGAAAATGGCCCGAAAGTTGAGAAGTGGGATATTGTAAATAAAGACTGAAAATGCTGAAAATACTTAGCGGGTTTGGCAAAGATAAATAGAGTCAACATTTCACGTTTAAGATCCTTTATCATTTTCTGACCCTTCACAGATGCTGCCTGACATGATGAGTGTTTCCAGCATTTTATCTCAGATTTCCACCATCTGCAGTTATCTTTCTCATATAGGATTTTTTGGTTAGCAGGATTACAATGGGCCAAATGGCCTCTTCCCAGGCTGTGTGTGCAATGAATCTATGATTATCACAACCATCGGAAAATATCTTTAAGTAGGACAGAGAGAAAAAAAAAAACTTGGCGCAAAAGACACGACTGCCTGCCCTTGATTGAGAAGGTTGCCGTGGTAACACCAGTGCTCGCTGCAATAAAAAGATTCCAGCAACATGGAGAATTTTTCAGGCAGCCAATTTTTTCCCCGTTGAACTAGGAAGTGCCAGTTGGTCAATGAATGAGCCCGCGTTAGAAATTCACACTGCACTCTTCAAGATCCTGCAACTAATTCACTGTTTGTGTTGGCATTCGAAATGGCTCCCGTCCAGTTCTTCAAAGGGTTACTGCCTCGTAAACAATAGCAACTCCCTCCTCTGCACATCGCAACAATCAGTTACTGAATGTGGCACTTCCTATAAACACCATCAACTGGGTTGGCACAACCAGGATAGATGGGGGAGGGCGCTCTGCACGGATCCCATTGCAAGGTTTGTACCTTAGCAGCAATATCAGGGCAGGAGAGTCGTCACCATGTGCAAGAAGGAACAGCAGATGCTGGTTTAAACCAAAGATAGACACAAAATGCTGGAGCAACTCAGCGGGACAGGCAGCATTTCTGGAGAGAAGGAATGGGTGACGTTTTGGGTCGAGACCCTACTTCAGACTGATCAGTCCGAGTTACTCCAGCATTTTGTGTCTATCTTCAGCTCCTTCACAATCCGTGCTCAAGGCGTGGCAGAGAACGGCCACCAAATCAAGCAACCTGTTGAGACTGTGATCTTTCCCATTCAGTAAGATGTGTCCTGACAAGAATAAGTTGTGTACAAGGACATTACGACATCACTGGGTCATTATACCATCTAGAAAGGCAAGTGTTTTGAAGCCTACTCCAGTTGCTTACTCATCGGCCTGCAGCTTTCTGGGTGGTATTTATCTTTCGTGCTGAGGGATTGAAACTAGAATTAAAGAATACAATAAATGACGAACAGGCAAAAAAGTGAGGTCACACCTAAAAGTTACACAGCGTTTTACCAGGTATTATACTAATGGTTAAGAAAGCAAAGTAATGGCAAAGGCAGTGGAACCTCATTCAGCATTGCCAACTAATTAGATGCTCAACGTAAAGGAAGATTGCATTTATATAGCAACTTTCATGAGGACCATTTACAACCAAAGGATTATGCAGATACTATCACAAGGTTTAAGAACAATTTAGACAGGTACATGGATAGGATAGGTTTAGAGGGATATGGGCCAAACACAGGCAGGCGGGACTAGTTTAGTTGGTCGGTGTGGGCAAGTTGGGCTGAAGGGCCTGTTTCCATGCTGTATGACTGTGACAATGATATACCCTGTACCTGTTTGAAGTCAATGCAATATAGGAACATAACTGCCATTTTACACACAGCTAAACACCCTTGAACAATAGGGTTGAGCTGATCTAAATGTCAAGCTTAAGCTTCAACTTAAGGGTTTTCGCTGCTGAGTATTTATTACATGGACAAGGTAAGATGTGTCCATATATATTAGTGACTGTGGATCTCATGGAGTCAGACAGCATGGGAACAGGCCCTGCAGCCTAACCTGCCCACGCTGACCAAAAATGTCCCAGTTAAGCCAGTCCCACCTGTCCACATATGGCCCATATCCTCCGGCAGCTTGTTCCATATACCCACCACCCTCTTGTGTGAAGAAGTTCCTCCTCAGGTTCCAAGTAAAACCTGAACCCTCTGGTTGTTGCTTCCCGTACCCTGGATAAAATACACTGTGCATTCACCCCACCTGTTCTCTGCATGGTTTTATACACCCCTACAAGATCACCCCTCACTCTCCTGCTGACTGCTGGTTGCTTCTTGCGTGTCCTGAATTTATTTCAAATTTCCAGCATATGTTGGGTTTTTTTAATGTTCGTGGAGTAAGAGCAAGTCATCTTTGACTTCAATAGAGCTGGAGGAAGAAAAGTGCACAAAGTGCTGGAGTAACTCAGTGGGTCAGGCAAGATCCTTGGAGAACATGGATAGGTAACGCTTCCTGTCACCCTTCTTTGCACACCGATCCATGTTCTCCATAGATGCTGCCTGACCTGCTGAGTCACTCCAGCACTTTTGTCCTTGTGTGTAAACCAGCATCTGCAGTTCCTTGTTTCCACAGGAAGAAAAGTAGCTTTCCAAGGGTCATTATAAAGAACTCTACAACCATCTAAAGTATGACAGGCAGGCAATGTATTTTGCTGATAGATTCAAACAGCAATCAGCAAACCCAACTAATCTGTTCACAACTTCTGCACTTGGTTCGCCATTTAGGGGCGGCAGGGTGGCGCAGCGGTAGAGTTGCTGCCTTACCGTGCCAGAGGCCCGGGTTCGATCCTGACTATGGGTGCTGTCTGATTGTGCGTTCTCCCTGTGACCCAGTGGGTTTTCTCTGAATGTTCCGGTTTCCTCCCACACTCCAACGTTGCAGGTGTGTGGGTGAATTGGCTACCATTAAAATATTGTCCCTAGTGAGTAGGATAGAACATGTGTGTGGGCGATTGCTGGTCGGCGCGGGCTTGGTGGGCCGAAGGGCCTGTTTCCACGTTGTATGCCCAAACTCTACTAAACTAAACACTTGGTTAGCCATTTGTAAGATCATGTCCAAGGTCAACAGGACAGGCGACTTGAAGATTTGCTGATAAGTCTATATATACGGCTACGGGAGTCAAGACCATTCCGTCAACAGAGGGCTCGAGGCCCCCGACCGAGGAAGAACAAAAGGAAGGACTTGAACTTTATTTCGCCTTCCATCACAGTGAGGAATGTGTAGGAGTCACTGTGGTGGATGTTCATGTTAAAATGTGTTTTTGAGTGATCTGTTGCTTTTAATTGTATGACTGACCTGGTCAATGAAATTCCTCGTATGTTGCGAAACATACATGGCGAATAAAGTGTGATTCTGATTCTGATACCTAATTGTTATTAACCAATTCCAGTCATTAATAAATGCATGGCCATTTTGCAGATGCACAAAGGACCAGGGCACAAACATTTGAACTTTGCACAGTGGTTTTGCAGAAGTCACATGCTAGTGGGACAACTATAATTTAACTGTGGTGAATTTAGTAAGTCAAAAATAACAGTTAGAATAAAAGTAATGATGTCACCCTGTAGACATTGAGGCAGATTTTCGACTGACATTTTGGATATTTTCCAGCACGTTAAACTTTCAGCATTGTAGGATTAGAAAGTGCACTGATGTATAGAGCACGCTACCGAATGTTTCTTCTTACTGCTTAGGCCCCCTTCGGTCATGGCTGACCATGGGTGTCTCCAGGGTGCTATTCCCTGTATGGAGGGCACCTGTGCATGACTTTGTTTAACGTGGGGAGACTGGTGCACAGACAGCCACCCCACGGTCCTTGACAGATCTGGGTCAGGATCCAGTGGCGTGGAGTCCAAGACGACCGGAGACCCTTTCCTGCTGCAGCCTTCATCCGCCTTCCCAGCCGTTGTGACGCTCCACTAAGGTCAGCCATCGTCCTCCGCCTGTTACCGAATGTAAACTGGATCAACTAATAAAACACATCCATTCCTGTCACACAAAGTGTTGGAGTAACTCAGGTCAGTCGACATCTCTGGAGAACACAGATAGGTGAATTTTTGGGCTGGGATCCTTCTTTAAACTTTTGGGTCAGAACATGGGAGTCGAGCAGGAGGAGGTGGGTTCCGACCCGAAACGTCACCTATCCAAGTTCTCCAGAGATGCTGCCTGTCCCGCTGAGTTACTCCAGCATGTTGTGTCTGCCTTCGATTTAAACCAGCATTTGCAGTTCCTTCCTACACAATCACCCGTACAGACTGGGAACGATTTACAGAAGCCAATTAGTCTACAAACCTGCATGTCTTTGGACAGTACAGGGCCTGTCCCACGTACGCGATTTTTTCGGTGACTGGTCAGCGCCCGTCATCGTCGCAGCAGGTCACCGAAGATTTTCAACATGTTGAAAATCCAGCGGCAACCAGAAAAGGGTACGGTTCTTTGGGCAACTACTCATGACCATACAGGCGTCATCCTGTGTGGTCGCCTGTATGACCATACATGTCGCCTGTATGGTCGTGAGTAGTCGCCCAAAGAGTCGTACCTTTTCATGGTCGTCGCTGGATTTTCAACATGTAGAAAATTTTCGGCGACCTGCTGCGACTGTGACGGGTGCCGGCAAGTCGCCGAAAAAGATCGCGTAGGTGGGACAGGCCCTTTACTGTCCAAAGACATGTAGGTTTGTAGTGGGACAGGCCCTTAATATATACCCTTAATATACCCTGAAAGTTGTAAAGTTGAAGCAATGAAGAAACCACTCTGGTGGCTATTTCTCAGTAATAGATTCACACACTTTGAATCTCTCAAGCTGTTATAAAAAGAGATAAAAAAAGAAAAATCAAAGTGAAAAGGAAACATGGCCGGCACAACCTGCTGAGCATCTGTCTACAACTTATTGTGCCCCAAAACTGGTCTCTTAAACCACAGTGGGTCACAGAAACTGTTGTGGCACTGTGCACGCACAATATAAAGAGAACATTCCCCCAGAGTTTATCCTTTATCTGTGCACTGTGGACAGCTTGATTGTATTCATCTATAGTATTTTCTTCAACTGGAAACAAAAGCTTTCTGTACTTTGGAATATGTGACAATTAAACGAAAGTAAAACAACTAAACCGTGAGGCTGACAATAGTGTAGATGGTTTGGTGACCGAACAATTAATACCGTTGCAGGTACAGTGGCAGATTGTTTATTGTTTCGGTCACCCCGTTATATTAAGGATGTGGAGGCCTGAAGAGGGTGCAGAAGAGGTTTACCAGAATGTTGTTTGAATGAGAGGGTATTAAGCCCCCGTCCCACTGCCTGTCCCACTGTACGAGGTAATTCAAGAGCTCTTCCCGAGTTTAAAAAAAAAATCAAACTCGTGGTAAGCACGTAGAATGTACGTAGCGGGTACGTCGGAGCTCGGGACGTCTCTTAGCGGCTCGTAACGCTAACGGCAGGTACTCGGGAAACGCGGTAAGCTCGGGAAGACTCGTGAAGATTTTTCAACATGTTGTGACACTGGTTTTTCAACATGTTGAAAAATGTCCACGAGAGCCCACGAGCGGCTATTACCGTAATTCTCCGAGTTCGAATCAGGGGAAACTCAGGAGAACTCTTGAATTAGCTCGTACAGTGGGACAGCCCCTTTAGGCGATTTTCCTGGCGACTACAGGCGACTAGGCTGTCGCCACATGGTCGCGGGGTGACGCCTGTATGGTCGTGAGTAGTCTCCTCAAGTCGCCTAAAGAGTCGTAACGTTTTTCTGGTCGTCGCTGGACTTTGAAACGTTCAATACTTTTCGGCGACTGTGGCCTTGACGTAGCTTGTCTTCTCGCCAGGTGACGTTGGTTGTCGCCGGGTGCCGACTTCAGTGAATTCCATTGGCGACTACCTACATCAACCTACCTCAACCGGCGACAGGTACCGGCGACTGAATTGTCTTCAGTTGTCGCCGACAGGGTCGTAGCTTGTCGCGGTTGTCACGGGCTGACGTAGGTTGACTTTGGTTGTCGTAGATTGTCGCCTGTGTGGTCGTAGGATGTCGTAGGTGTGGTCGTAGGTGGGCGTCCTAATGGGTCGCCGGTTGTCGGTAGCTTGCCGTCGACTAGGTGGTAGGTTGTTGTAGCTTGTTGTAGACATTGTCGTGGGGGGTGGGGGGGGACCCAGTCGCCGAAAAAATCTACGAGTGTGACAGTCGCCGAAAAAGTTGCCTAGGTGGGACAGGCCCTTTAGATATAAGAAGAGTGTGGATAAACCTGGGTAAGAAGGAACTGCAGATGCTGGTTTAAACCGAAGATAGACACAAAATGCTGGAGTAACTCAGCGGGACAGGCAGCATCTCTGGAGAGAAGGAATGGGTGACGTTTCGGGTCGGGATCATATTGAATGGCGGTGCTGGCTCGAAGGGCCGAATGGCCTACTCCTGCACCTGTTTTGTATGTCTATGTTTCTAAAACATGCCAAGATTGCTGGGTAAGCTCATGAGGAGCAGGCACAGGCTCCAGACAGCAAGGAGGTGGCTGAGGGGGACTGGAGGGAGGGGGGAGGGGGGGAGGGGGAGATGGGAGAGACCAGATCCTCAACCTGATCTACATATTAAAGGCTTGCCAAACACCATCACCATAGGCCAGATGTCACCAACAGAGACGTCTCCATAGATCCCTGCGTCGGAGTTTAGAGGCTTGGCGGCAATGAAAAGAATGAGAAACGACACAAAATGGAGCACCTCCCCCAGCCCTGTAAATACAGTGGGACCCAGACAAACCCCGTCATGCACGCATCGGCATCAACCCCTTCCCTCCCAACCCACACAATCACGCTCAATCCTTCAGGAAAATCAAAAAGTTTGAAAGTAAAAGCATTCTGCTCCCGCTTGTTGCAGCAACGCTTGCTTTAATGCTGAAACACATCATTTCACAGGGAAAAGGCAGAAGTTTCAATGTCAGCATTAAAGTTATGCAAGTCCGTAAGAATGCTTTTCATCCAAACACACAACGCAGTCTGAAGTTTCATAGCCTTGGCATCAATCACAAGTGACCTGGCTATATATAAATAACATATCGGTTTGTATTTCACCCAAATTGTTGCATATCTCACCAAAACAGACACTAAATAAATGATTTTACTGATTTCATCGAGGTGGTAATGCAATGCAGTGTCCTCAAACCTAAATTTTATTCTGCAGTTTTTTCACCTGTTAAACTAAATCAGAATCAAGTCTGCATCACAAATGCTTAGACGAGTAGTTCACTGAGTCAATAGACAATAGGTGCAGGAGTAGGCCATTCGGCCCTTCGAGCCAGCACCGCCATTCAATGTGATCGTGGCTGATCATCCCCAATCAGTACCCCGTTCCTGCCTCCTCCCCATATCCCCCGACTCCGCTATCTTTAAGAGCCCTATCTAGCTCTCTCTTGAAAGTATCCAGAGAACCGGCCTCCACCGCCCTCTGAGGCAGAGAATTCCACAGACTCACAACTCTGTGTGAAAAAACAGGCCGACTCCACACCAACTACCAAGCGCTCAGCCACACCGATTCTTTTAGTTTTTTCCCGTATTACCATCAACTCCTCCCAAATCTGACCATTCACCCACATACAAGAGGCAACTTACGGCAGTCAATGGATCTACCAACCCACTCGTCTTTTGGATGTGGGAGAAAACCGGAGCGCCCGGAGCAAACCCACGGAGTATCGGAAAGAAAGTGAAAATTCCACCCAGCAACTGAGGTCAGGATTGAGCCTGGGTTTCCAGCTTCATCAGCTTCACCACAGGGCCGCTCTAGCTCAGCTAATGTCTAGCAGTAAGATGGTATCTAGACTTTACTTTAGAAATACAGCGCAGAAACAGGCCCTTCGGCCCACTGAGTCCATGCCGACCAGCATCCCCATACACTAGCACTATCCTAGTTTTGCTTACTTTAGTTATTGTCAATTGTACCGAGGTTCAGTGAAAAGCTTTTGTCACATGCTAACCAGTCAGCGGAAAGACAATATATGATTACAATCGAGCCATTCAGAGTGTAGAGATAGAGGATAAAGGGAATAACGCTTAATGCAAGATAAAGTCCGATCACAGATAGTCCGAGGGTCTCCAATGAGGTAGATAGTAGTTCAGGACTGCTCTCCAGTTGTCCTTACACACTAGGGACAATTGACAATTTTTACCAAAGCCAATTAACCTACAAACCTGCACATCTTTGGAATGTGGGAGGAAACCAGAGCACCCAGAGAAAACCCACACGGTCACGGGGAGAACGTACAAACTCTGTACAGGCAGCACCCGTAGTCAGGATCAAACCGGTGTCTGGCACTGTAAGGCAGCAACTCTACCACTGCGCCACCATCTAGGGCAAGGGTTCCCAAACTGCGGTAAATTTACCCCAGGGGGGAAATCTCGCCTACCCAGGGCGTAGATTTGTTGATTCTGGATTTGTACATATTTTTTCTCATTGACTGACTGTGTTTGGTTCTGGTATCTGTTCATCATTAGTTGGTCATAAATAAGTGAAATAACATTGTTATGTGCTATTAAAGTTGCCAGGGGTAAACGGGACGAAAAAGGTTGGGAACCCCTGATCTAGTGGAAAGATTAGGGCGAGATACTGAAATGCAAATGTTAAAAAAAATGTGTTTTTACCGAGTTAACTCCCCTCAAGTTATAAATAAATCAGGGTGATCTGCTGTCGGATGTTAAGAGGATCAGGATGAGGCAGTGGTCACCATCTGGCTCACGCTCAAACACCAAAGAGTCAGGAGGGGGAACGAAGGCATTAAATAGTCCTGCAGGCAAAGCCCAGAGTGAGCAATGGTCTCCGAGGAAGGGAGAGGTGAAAGCTGGTGAGGTGGGAGTTGGATAATCATTCTCATGGGACACTCTGTCCCCGATGCAAGCTATCCTATTTACATAGTGCGTCTAGCTATCAATGTCAATGTCATGTCTGTCTGAGTACATGCTGGGACCTGCTGGTGATGGTTCCACTCCGATCTCACCCATCAACATGAAGCGTATGGGCCCGGGCCCAACCAGCTCCACCTTATGAGGGCTCCGTACATTCAACACCATCGTCCCATTACATCCCTTCCACATAATGCTGGAGTAACTCAGCGGAACAGGCAGCATCTCTGGATAGAAGGAATAGGTGACGTTTCGGGTCGAGACCATTTCTTTCACACGCATTCCTTCTCCCCTGAGATGCTGCCTGTCCCGCTGAGTTACTCCAGCTTTTTGTGTCCATCTTCGGTGTAAACCAGCATCTGCAGTTCCTTCCTACACATCGCTTCCACAATTCCGTCCGCTAGTCTGACCCAACCCTTCCCTTTGAACTGTGACCAACAACTATGCTCTCGCTGTAGGACACAAGAATTTCACCTCGTCACAGTCGCATTGTTTACATTCTGGTGTGTACCAGCACTGACTTATTAAGGAGTATTTAGAGGCGTGTAGCGCGGAAACAGACAGAGGTGTCCAGACAGAAATGTCCGAGAGTGGGCTCAACTGGGGAGACCTCGAAAAAACTGCCAACAACCGAGTGAGGTGGAGGACATTTGTCAATGGCCAATGCTCCCTAGAGGAGCAAAGGGCTTAAGAAGAAGAAGAAGAAGCGCGGAAACAGGCCATTTGGCCCAACACATCCATACTATGCCCCATCTAAGCTATTTCGATTTGCGTTTGGCCCATAGTTACATAGTTGAGTTTGGCCCATAAGTTACATAGAAGATAGAAGAGTACAGGTCAGCAACTGGCCCTTCGGCCCACAATCTTCATGCTGAACATGAAGCCAAGTTAGACTAATCTCCTCTGCCTGCACGTGATCCATATCCCACAATTCCTTGCATACCCATGTGCCTATCCAAAAGCCTCAAATGCCAATATCACATCTGCCTCCACCACCATCCCTAGCTGAGCCGACCAGTCACCCACCATTCTGTATGAAAAAATACACCTGGAACACTGAGCACAGTTTGCTTATAACACGGTCGGGACCTCCATCTTAAACAATGGGTACCAGGGTACAAGTGGAGGAGGGGATTGCCCATCAACTTGCATTGCCTGGCCTCTTGTTGCATAGCAACAAAGGGCAGGTGGCCAGGGTGAAACCTGCTCAGTAAAGAATGCTGCCTATTCTTCATTCACTGGAGAGGTTGAAAGCAGCTGATCCCATATCCCCCGCACATACTGCTAACTCTAAAACCACAGGCTCATTATCGTTTTTTCCTCACCTGCCTGATGTTGTAAAGCTTGTTGATGCTAATTAGTGGTTTCCTCTTTAAATATAATATGCAGTTCCTGCCTTAGACAGACGTGTGAACGAGTGAAGCGGGAGAAATATTTATCCAACCTCTACACAGACGGCTCTCCACAACGTCTCTGGACGGCACAGGGGCGGTATTGCTGCCTTACAGCGCCAGTGACCCGGGTTCAATCCTGACTATGGGTGTTGTCCGTACGGAGTTTGTACATCGTCCCCTTGACCCCGTGGATTTTCTCCGGTTTCCTCCCACACTCCAAAGTCGTACAGGTTTGATAGACTAATTGGCATGGTAAAATTGTAAATTGTCCCTAATGCGTAGGATAGTGTCAACGTGCGATTATCGCTGGTCGGCACGGACTCAGTGGGCCGAAGGGCCTGTTTCCACGCTGTATCTCTAGAATCTAAAGTCTTCCTTTGTCTGAAATCATTCTTTGTACATTGTCCTTGGTGTGTAGGATAGTGTTAATGGTCAGGAATCGCTGGTCGGCACGGACTCGGTGGGCCGAAGGAGCTGTTTCCATGCTGTATCACTAAACTAAACTAAGACAGCACCCAAGGTCAGGATTGAACCTGGGATGTGGAACTGTGAGCCATGCCTGGGTGAGCATGTCACATGACAATCATTGGCCCTCTGAAGCCATGATTGAGGCATCTTCCTGTCTTTTTTTGGAAATCATTGATCATGGCATAAAAACAGGTGGGACAAGGCGTAATGAGGATACAAACTGTTTTACATTTTGATGGAGCATTTCTTTTAAAAATAATTGACCCCAATGAGCAACTTGGAACTGCCTCAAAAAGGCAGCCAGCATGATCAGAGACCCATGCCACCCCGACCACGCTCTCATTTCCCTCCTTCCATTGGCAAGTAGAGGAGCCCGAAAACTGTAACGTCCAGGTTCAGGAACAGCTTCTTCCCTACAACCACCAGGCTATTAAACACGTGTTTAAGAAGGAACTGCAGATGCTGGAAAATCGAAGGTGGACAAAAGTGCTGGAGAAACTCAGCGGGTGCAGCAGCATCTATGGAGCGAAGGAAATAGGCAACGTTTCGGGCCGAAACCCTTCTTCAGACAGGCTATTAAACACTACAACCTCCAAATAGGCTCCAAACTACATAGACATGGGGACATTATTTTTGCAATGCTATTATCTTGTTATATGTCTGTTTGTTTATATATATTTAGTGGTAAAATGGAGAGAATAACGTTGGCTTAGATTAGTGTAAATGTGTGGTTCATGGCTAGTGTGGACTTGACCTTGAGTTAGAGATACAGCATGATGAACATTTGGAATTCACTACCCAAAATGTAGGGACTCAATGCTCAAATATGTTTGAAACAGAGAGCAATAAGATTTCTGGGTGTTAAAGGAATCAAAGAAGATAGGGTTAGTGCAGCAAAATGCATCTGAGCTAAGTGATGTTCTTGATTGACACAGCAGACTCGAAGCATCAAAGATGAGCAGAAGTAGACCGTTCAACTTGTCATGTGTAGGAAGGAACTGCAGATGCTGGTTTAAATCAAAGATAGACACAAAATGCTGGACTAACTCAGCGGGACAGGCAGCATCTCTGGAGAGAAGGAATGGGTGACGTTTCGGGTCGAGACCCTTCTTCAGACTGATGTCAGGGGAGTGGGCGGGACAGAGATAGAATGTGGTCGGAGACAGTAAGACTGGTTGGAGAACTGGGAAGGGGGAGGGGATGGAGAGAGGGGGAAAGCAAGGGCTACTTGAAGTTAGAGAAGTCAATGTTCATACCGCCCAAGCTGTTCCTCCAATTTGCATTGGGCCTCACTCTGACAATGGAGGAGGCCCAGGGCAGTGTGGGAATGGGAGGGGGAGTTAAAGTGTTGAGCAACCGGGAGATCAAGTAGGTTTAGGCGGACTGAATGGACTGAGCGGAGGTTCAACTTGTCATGTCTGCTTTGCCATTCAATATGATCATGCCTGATTCTTTGTCTCCATCCCATATTCATGTTCTCTCCCCATATACCCATTGATGTCTAGAGATCCATCTGTATCTCCCTTGAACATATTCAGGAACTTGGTCCCCTCAGCTTCTCGCTCTCAGTGAAAGGAAGCATCATACTCTATGTCCTGAAACTGATGCCCTCCTTCCATACCCTATGGGCAGTGGAAGACATCCTCCCCACAGCAATCTGTTTCTGAAGTCTGTACCTGCCTCAAAGCCTCGCCTGTCCATTGCCTCCACAGATGCTGCCCGAGTTTCTTCAGCACTTTGTGTTTTGCTCAAGGTTCCAGCATCAGCAGTTGCTTGTCTCGCCCTTTCAGAAATGTCTGCGAATGACCAGATACCTTACAGCACCTAATTCTTATGCTTTTTACCTAGAAAGTGCGTATGAAAACTCGGTCTCCAGTTTCAACGAAGTACCAGCTTCAAAGTCGCCTTGTTGAGTCTCATTGTCTGTAACCCGTTTTCACCTAGCCCACGGCTAACCATGGCCCATTTCCTTCATTACTTTTTTGCATATTTCATTCATTTGTTCTATATCAACATCTATATCTCTTGTTTCCCTTTCCCCTGACTCTGTCTGAAGAAGGATCTCGACCCGAAACGTCACCTATTCCTTTTCTCCAAAGATGCCGCCTGTCCCGCTGAGTTACTCCAGCTTTTTGTGTCTATCTTAGCTTTAAACCAGCATCTGCAGTTCCTTCCTGCACATTAAATCAATCTACGCTCAGTCTCCCACTTTTATTCCTCAGGAAGGGCCTCTACATTGGTTCATTGGTACTATAATGTCATATGTACCTAGATACAGTGAAATTCTGTTTTGTAAGAAATATCCAAACACAAAAGGGTTGGCTGGTAGGCAAAGCGCAGATGTATCATGCCCATTGCCCAGTTACCTTGTTCAGCTGGCACATGGTATGATGTCAGTATCTAGTTTGCATTCCACATCAGTGAAATAATCTATGCCCCCACCCTACCCTCATCCCCTCATCCTCACCGTCTCCTCCCTCCAGCCCCCGCAACGCAAACGTGTCCAGTATATTCTCCCTCTCACCTTCTACATCCACTGGCTCCACTCCCCCTCCCACACACCCACTGAGACACTAAACGCAAAGCCAGCAAGCGTGTTCAGAATCTACCCTGCCCCAATCCCTTGGATCAGCCCTGCCCAGCCTTCATTAAGCCTGATACGTGCCAGTTCTTGCAGGGCAGTTCCACATTGTCTAAACCACATTAGAGACCCGTAGAGAAAGGCAGACTGTTGTAAAGTAGATCAGGCCCATTCATAGCCTACACCCAGTGCGTACCCTCTTGCAAGCCACCTACCGATGCTATCTGTTCAATAATACTTTGATTCCTGCAATTTGACAAAGGATTGCTGTTTCGATGCCCTGGCAAATGTGTTGGTTACAGATCCGTAATAGTTTTCAACCCAGCCTGTGAAAGCTAACAAAGAGGACAGTGTCTCTTTAAGCACCTTGCTGCACATTGCACTGGGCTCCCAGCCCCCAATCGCCAGTTCCTATGGCGACGCAGCAGCGTATTTGTTCTCTGGGCTGTGGCTGCCGTTCACCAGGATCTCTCGAAAACAAAGTGGCCGATCACTTTGGGGACCTTCACTCCCCCCGGTGTTTCTCCCCCACCATGACTTCACCAAACCTGCCCCCCCCCCCCCATTTCCAACCTCACTCCGCTGGGCAGATGAAGGGAAGAGAGCTTGGAAGGTGTGGGGTGTAGACGGGCGAGACATTTTCCGTCCTAAGTGTTGATCAGAGGGTGGGACAACCTCCGCCTAAGGTGGACACAACATGCTTGAGTAAAGGGCCTGTCCCACGAGCATGCGACTGCATGCGGCTAGCGTGACATAATGTGGTCGCGCTAGCCGTGCGGCCTCGCGGGGCCGGTCCCACTTCGATCGCCGGAGCCGTATAGCCGTATGGAGTTGTGCGGAGCTGGTCCCGACATCGCGCGGGGCTCCGAAAAACTGACACTGTTCGAAAATTCCGCGCGGCAAAGACCTGCCGGTCCGCTGCAGCATGGAGGCCGCACGCAGCGTCTTGACGGCGTATGCAGCATCTTGACGCCGTACGCCTAGTGCGTAGCATTGCGCGGTGACGTCACCGCCCGGCGTGCCGTTGCGTGATGTCGTAACCGCCCGACGCCGTGCGACATCCAAATTCAGTCGGCCCGCCTCCTGCCCAGCTGATTGGTGAGTATGATGTCGGGACCAGCCCCGCACAACTCCAGACGGCTCCGCGGTTGGAAGTGGGACCGGCCCCGTGAGGCCGTACGCCTCAAGCCACCCCGTTTGGTCGCGCTAGACGCATGCAACCGCATGCTGGTGGGACAGGCCCTTAACTCAGCGGGTCAGGCTGCATCTCTAAAGAACATGAACAGGCAACATTTCAGCTTGACACCTTTCATCAATCTGAACAAGGGTCCAGACCCGAAATGACACCAATCCGTGCTCTCCAGAGATGCTGCCTGACCCGCTGAGTTACTCCAGCATTTTGTGTCTATCTCTGGTACAAACCAGGATCTGTAGTTCTTTGTTTAAGAAGGAACTGCAGATGCTGGAAAATCGAAGGTAGACAAAAATGCTGGAGAAACTCAGTGGGTGCGGCAGCATCTATGGAGCGAAGGGAATAGGCAACGTTTTGGGCCGAAACCCTTCTTCAGACTGATGTAAGGGTGGGGGGGGGGGGGCGGGAAGAAGAAAGGAAGAGGAGGAGCCAGAGGGCTAGAGGGAGAGCTGAGAAGGGGAGGAGACGGTAAGGACTACCTGAAATTAGAGAAGTCAATGTTCATACCGCTGGGGTACAAACTGCCCAAGCAATCTGTAGTTCTTTGTTATAAACAACCTTTCCCTATTAGAATCAACCCTGGAATCTCCGATTGATGTCCTCCCGAACAAGCGAGATGTCTTCCCTCACTTAACTCAACATCACAGGGTATCTGAAGCATGATAGAAGCGTAAGTAATACAAGAATAAGGAGTAAGCCATTTAGAACGGAGATGAGGAAACACTTTTTCTCACAGAGAGTGGTGAGTGTGTGGAATTCTCTGCCTCAGAGGGTGGTGGAGGTCGGTTCTCTGGATACTTTCAAGAGAGAGCTAGATAGGGCTCTTAAAAATAGCGGAGTCAGGGGATATGGGGAAAAGGCAGGAACGGGGTACTGATTGGGGATGATCAGCCATGATCACATTGAATGGAGGTGCTGGCTCGAAGGGCCGAATGGCCTACTCCTGCACCTATTGTCTATTGGCATAAGAAAGTACGATTCAGTTTCTCATAGGCCTACAGCACAGAAACAGGCCGTTTAGCCCACTGAATCCATGCTGACCATCAAGCACCCATCTACATCAATCGTAGACTCATCCCAATTATTTTCCCCATATTCCCATCTAATCTTCCAGATTCTACCCAAGTTTACAGTGGCCAGCCAACCTGCACAACTTTGGGATATGGGATGATATTATAGCACCCAGGCGATGCTGTCCTAGTTTTCAGGTTTTCAGACCCAAAATGTCGACCATCCCTTTCCCTCCTCAGATGCTGCCTGACCTGCTGAGTTCCTTCAACAGCTAGTTTTGTTTTTGGCTCCACTAGTCACCGCCTGTCAACCTGAAAAACAACTCATTCATTCAGACTCTTGGCTTTCTGTCCAATAATCAGTTTTCAATTGGTGTTAGTAGACTCCCTCAATTCCATGTGCACTAACCGGGCACAGCTGGTAGTGCCACCACCGCACAGCACTGGAGAGCCAGTTCGATTCAACCTCGGGTGCTGACTGTGTGGAGTTTGCACGTTCTCCCTGTGACTGCGTGGGTTCCCTCCGGGTGCTCTGGTCTCCTCCCACATTCCAAAGACGTGCAGGTTTGTAGGTGAACTGGCCTCTGGTGTGTCAGCAGTGGATGAGAACGTGGGATAACATAGAGCTAGTGCGAATGGTGATGGATGGTCAGCGTGGACTTGGTGGGCCGAAGGGCCTGTTTCCACATTGTATCTTTCAATTAATCAAACTTGCTGACCAACATCATGTGTGGGAGTTTTTAAAAGCTTGCAAAGGTCCGATTATCCGGTCCGATTACACCACATTCACCGCTTCTCCTTATCTCCTCCATAAGTCTCAAAGAACACCAGTAGATCACAAGGTGACTTTCCCATCATAAATCCACACAGACTCTGATCAATCCTATTGTTCTTCCCAAGGCGTTTTGTTGGTACGTTATTCATTTTTGATTGCAGAATTCCCCCTGTTACTGACGTTAGGCTCAGCAGTTAGCAGTTCCCTGTTTTTTCTCTCCTAGTCGTAGTAGGCCCCCTCGGTTATGACTGACCATGGGTGATACATCCTAGTTTGCAGGTGATGTGTGGTCGGATGCAAGCCTGGGTGATCGATGTCATATGGAGGACAGGCTGTTGCCCATGCAGCACGTCCCCCCTCTCCACGTCGCTGATCGATCCAAAGGAACAGCGGGGCCGTTACAGTTTGGCACCAGCGCCGTCGCAGGAGCTGCCAGAGCGAGGTTGTAGACAACGAGGAACTGCCTTAGGGGCTCCGGCTCCGGATTTTCTTGAGGTTTACTCCTGGAGACTTTTCCATGACTGGATATGACCACAAGGCAGTGGAGGTTTGAAATCAGGGTTTTCCCTCTCCTAGATGGACTGCCTTCCCAGGCTGACGAGCCCCATCTGCCCGAGACTCGTGGGGGCGGGAGCGTCTACCCTCACGTGCAAGTCTATATGTCTATATAGGCTTGAGCACATTGTTATAATCTTTGTTCTATAATGATGGTGTTTCCAGAGTACTATGTTAACATATCTATCAAGCTGCTGCAAGTTATAATTTCATTGTTGCGTTTAGGAACATATGACAATAAATCACGCTTGACTCTTGATCACAAATCCTATCCTTCACTTCCCAGGAACAATTCCAGAATGTAGAGAATTTCAGAAAACAATAAGCATGCCATCAACTTACTGCACCTGTAAGAGGTTACACAATGTGGTCGCCTGTATTTGAAAGAACGTTGAAAACACCACTGACAGCTTTTTGGGCACGTTCAATTGTGTGATAATAATGATCTGAAAATCAGCCAACATCAGCTTAGATTTGTGGAGAGCCTTCAAAGAAGTAAATTCCCACAAGATGAGACAAGAAATAATGAGCAGCACAGAAAACTTTGGAAAAGAATAATAAATGTAAAGAACTTTTTTTCTCATATATATTCACTCTCAGAATGTGGGGAGATAGCATCAAATGTCTCCCAGCCATTTCATAAGGCAATTAAGATTCAAACGTATTAACAGGTCTCAAATTATATTGCCTGATGAAGCAGATCCTCAAGGAACCAGATGGGCTTTTATGACAATCTGTCAGTTTTAGGGCCATCGTTACTGAGACAGCTTTCAAATCCAGATTCACTTCAATTACCTGCTATGGTAAAGGATTTAATCTCACGTTCCTGCGTCAATAGAAACAGTGGTCCCAGTAACTTAACCATCGTGCTGCCATCCTCATTTAAAATGATGGGGGGTGGAGTAGAGAAGCAGTGATTCAAGATTCAAGAGAGTTTATTGTCATGTGTCCCAGATAGGACAATGAAATTCTTGCTTTGCTTCAGCACACAGAACATAGTAGGCATGAATACAGAACAGATCAGTGTGTCCGTATACCATTGAATATATATATATATATATATATATATATATATATATATATATATATATATATATATATATATACACACATAAATAAGCAGATAAAGTGCAATAGACTATTAAAGTTCAGATTTTTGTTTGAGTTGAGTTTAATAGTCTGATGGCTGTGGGGAAGTAGCTATTCCTGAACCTGGACTTTGCAGTCTTCAGGCTCCTGTACCTTCTACCTGAAGATAGTGGGAGATGAGTGTGTGGCCAGGATGGTGTGGGTCCTTGATGATGCTGCCAGCCTTTTTGAGGTGGCGACTGCGATAGATCCCCTCGATGGTAGGGATCTAGGAAATGTTTGAAGAAATTCCTCCTCATCTTTATTCTAGTACATCCTTTTATTCTTAGGCTGTGCCCTCTGGCCCTAGACTTTTCCATTACTGGAAACATCCTTTCTATGACCAGTGGGCATCCATCTCCATTAGACCACAGGTCCCCAGCAGAGGATGGCACATCCAACTTGACTTACTTATCACAACACAATTCGGCCATTGTCCATTCAGGTTCCTCAAGGATAAATCGCACTAGGCCCGTTACCTCTCTTGTTTCCCTGAAGGCTTGTACCTCATTCTCTCCGATACATCCCCATCAACTCCCTTCCGTCTCGTGTGCCACTCGTCCAATGTGGCCAATTAACCCAGCAGCACGTTAGGAGGAAACCAAAGCTCAGAAAGATCACGGGGAGAATGCTCAAGGTGGACGTGGATAGCACCTGAGGGGCATTAACACTAACTAGCCCCCACCCCCCCCCCCCCCCCCAAATTAAACAGAGTATGAGCTGGAGAATTGTGGTACAGATACCACAGAACCAGACAAGATTATGGAACAGGATAGGGAGAAGCCATGAAAAACATCTGGAACCAAGCACTAAATCGGCCTTCAACGGCTGCCGATTGCACATCTGGAAACACTTGGCTTGGACCTCTGCCTTCAATCAGACAGGGACAGAGTAGCACAGAGACATTCCTTCATTTCCGCATCAGTACGGGGGCAGTAAGTGGTTTATTTTTGTACTCCTACGAGATGCACATTAGTCCCAAAAAGTACACATCTCTGCAAATCTCAAAATATAATTTTAACTCTTGGAGCACGGCAATGAGATTCCTGCTAGGAGGTGCCCAGTTTCATCTCCTGCGGGATTGAATTAACCTTGCAGTGGTCTCAATCACCTTCCATATTCAAGATTACACTCCCAATCACCTGACACTGACATTAATAATGTCGCTAAATCTAATTTCTAGGCAATTGTTTCTTCATTCTATAAACTTTAGAGATACAGTGTAGATACAGGCCCTTCGGCCCATTGAGTCCATGCCGACCCGCAATCACCCCGTACACTAGCACTGCCCTACACACCAGGGAGAATTTTGCAACTTACCGAAGTCAATTAAACTACAAACTTAAACGTCTTTGGAGTGTGGGAGGAAACCAGAGCACCCAGAGAAATCTCACAAGATCACGGGGAGTACGTACAAACTCCATGGCAGACAGTACCCGTAGTCAGGATCGAACCTGGGTCTCTGGCACTATTAAGGCAACAAATCGACGGCTGTGCTGTTGTGCTGTCCCTAAATTCTGGGAAGGGACTGAGGGGGAGTCTGGAGACCAGGGGGACCATGAAGGTCTGAGAGCAGACATAACATGCCAGAGGTTCTCAGGTTCACAAGCAGAGTCGCCAAAAGAGAATGAGAAGTTATAATGCAGGTGGATTTTATAAAAGGCATTTGATAAAATAAAGTACTGCACATAAAAACAATTGGGAGGTATTGTTAAAATGGATAGAGGAATAATTAAAGGACAGAATATGAGGCAATTAATATTCATTAATGGTTTGTTAATTAAATTGATCAGCCGAAACAATGTATCACAGAATGATACTGTACCTGACACGACACAGGTGGAACTTCCCTGTAATGTTTCCAATAAAGACCATTCAGTCCTTCAATCCCATACTGGCTCTGATGGACTGAACAACTATTGAGCTAGTATGGTCAATAACAATCTACCACTCTGGAGACTCTCAGATTATCTTTAATTGGACTTTATCTTGCACTAAACGCTATTGTGTTTATCTGTATG
>CM075992.1:5283061-5321794 GCA_038087875.1 Malacoraja senta
CAGTTTTGTTTCAGCCAACGTTAAACTCTAGTCACCAGAGTGGAAAAAGCATTACGTGACATTTCATTTCAACTGCGTGCTATTTTCTATCCCATGGAGTTATCTGTAGGGAAAGATTTTCCTTCTGGTTGAAACGGCTGAATGTGAGAGAGTGAGGCCTCAGGGACATGGTTTTGCTGATTATGGCCTCCTGCACAGTGGGAAGTGGTGGGAAATTTCAGCAGCCTGTAATTTACTCCAGCTGCACAGTTCTTCATCTGACCCCATCCTCCGCCTGAAGCCTCTCGAGATATTTTTTTTTAATGACAGCTCCGATAGACGTGGGACAGCCCCACGCTGCCAGGCCCCTCACTGCTCCACACTGCCAGGCTCCTCACTGCTCCACGCTGCCAGGCCCCACTGCTCCATGCTGCCAGGCCCCTCACTGCTCCATGCTGCCAGGCCCCTCACTGCTCCATGCTGCCAGGCCCCACTGCTCCACACTGCTAGGCCCCACTGCTCCACGCTGCCATGCCCCTCACTGCTCCACGCTGCCAGGCCCCACACTGCTCCACGCTGCCAGACCCCACACTGCTCCACGCTGCCAGGCCCCACTGCTCCACGCTGCCAGGCCCATCACTGCTCCACGCTGCCAGGCCCGTCACTGCTCCACGCTGCCAGGCCCCTCACTGCTCCACGCTGCCAGGCCCCTCACTGCTCCACGCTGCCAGGCCCCACTGCTCCACACTGCCAGGCCCCTCACTGCTCCACACATACTCTAAGGACATCAGTAAGCTGGAAAGAGCGCAGAGAAGATTCACGAGGATGTTGCCAGGACTTGTTGGCCTGAGCTAAAGGCGGCACAGCAGTAGAGCTGCTGTCTCACAGCGCTGGAGACCCGGGTTCGATCCCGACTATGGGTGCTGTCTGTATGGAGTTTGCAGTATTGATGTGGATAGAGAACTGGCTGGCAGACAGGAAGCAAAGTGTAGGAGTAAACGGGTTATTTTCAGAATGGCAGGCAGTGACTAGTGGGGTACCGCAAGGCTCAGTGCTGGGACCCCAACTATTTACAATATATATTAATGATTTGGACGAGGGAATTGAATGCAACATCTCCAAGTTTGCGGATGACACGAAGCTGGGGGGCAGCGTTAGCTGTGAGGAGGATGCTAGGAGGCTGCAACGTGACTTGGATAGGCTGGGTGAGTGGGCAAATGCATGGCAGATGCAGTATAATGTGGATAAATGTGAGGTTATCCACTTTGGTGGCAAAAACAGGAAAGTGGACTATTATCTAAATGGTGGCCGATTAGGAAAAGGGGAGATGCAACGAGACCTGGGTGTCATGGTACACCAGTCATTGAAAGTAGGCATGCAGGTGCAGCAGGCAGTGAAGAAAGCGAATGGTATGTAGCATTCATAGCAAAAGAATTTGAGTATAGGAGCAGGGAGGTTCTACTGCAGTTGTACAGGGTCTTGGTGAGGCCACACCTGGAGTATTGTGTACAGTTTTGGTCTCCAAATCTGAGGAAAGACATTCTTGCCATGGAGGGAGTACAGAGAAGGTTCACCAGACTGATTCCTGAGATGGCAGGACTTTCATATGAAGAAAGACTGGATAGACTCGGCTTGTACTCGCTAGAATTTAGATGATTGAGGGGGGATCCTATAGAAACTTACAAAATTCTTAAGGGGTTGGACAGGCTAGATGCAGGAAGATTATTCCCGATGTTGGGGAAGTCCAGGACAAGGGGTCACAGTTTAAGGATAAAGGGGAAATCCTTTAGGACCGAGATGAGAAAAACATTTTTCACACAGAGAGTGGTGAATCTCTGGAATTCTCTGCCACAGAAGGTAGTTGAGGCCAGTTCATTGGCTATATTTAAGAGGGAGTTAGATGTGGCCCTTGTGGCTAAAGGGATCAGGGGGTATGGAGAGAAGGCAGGTACAGGATACTGAGTTGGATGATCAGCCATGATCATATTGAATGGCGGTGCAGGCTCGAAGGGCCGAATGGCCTACTCCTGCGCCTATTTTCTATGTTTCTATGTTTGTCCCACCGACCCTTTGTTGCTGGTCGTGGTGGGACTAGAACTCACTGTATGCCTGCCTCATGCTAACACGGTCTTTGTGTACTAAGTATTCTGGGCATCAGATGTTGGGCATCTCTCAATGCCATTAGCGAAATTTTCACGCACACTCACCATTGTCAACACAAAGCCTAACGTGTGGACATGCTGAATCACAAAACAAGACTCCTAATGCAGCCATATACTGTATACAGAAACATTAAACCTTCAAAATAAATACAGACGCATATACACACATGCACAAGAGTGCAGGACCACCCGGGAAAATGTTCAATCGCTCGACTACCCTCTCAAGCATTCACAAAAGGATCTTGATAAAAATCCAACCCTTCATTCAGAATGATCTGATCTCCGCCCCTGGTTTCTGGAGGGCGAGGTCAGTCCAAGTTTCTGCTATGACTCAAGCCCACAGTGTGAGACAGGCTCCTTGATAGCTCGGAGTGGGAGGATATGCCATGCTAGATTGTTTTTGTAATAAGGTGGAGCAAGTTAGTGAAGCATATGCACAGTGCCAATGTGTTTGTTCAAATCGAAGATAGACAAAATGCTGGGGTAACTCAGTGGGACAGGCAGCATCTCTGGAGAAAAGGAATGGGTGACATTTCGGGTCGAGATCTCTTCCTCTTGCCAGAAAGGTGAATTTTTGTAATCTGACCTTCATGAGGTAAAACATTTAAAACCACCTTAAATTTTCTTCATGATCACAGTGATACAAAAGGTAGTACTTATACTGGAGAACATGCAGTTTGACAATTGAGACTGTTCATTGTAATTTAGTTTGAGATGCAGCATGGAAACAAGCCTTTCCACGCACAGAATCCACGCTGATCGGCGATCACCTATTCACGCTAGTTATAGGTAATTTCACTTTCTCATTCACTCCCTACAGACTCAGGACATTCCAGCCTATATTATTTGCACAAAAAATGGTTCTAGAACCATTTTATTTCTGTAATTTCCTGAAAGCAATTTTACTTTGTCAGAATTTTGAACTTTATGTTTCGTTCAGTTTTGAAATTGTTTCGTGATACAGCGTGGAAACAGGCCTTTCGGCCCAATTGAGTCCACACTGACCATTGATCACCCATGCCACGCAAGTTCTATGTTGTCCCACTTTTGCATCCACTCACTGGACGATGGAGCTACAAACCGGCACGTCTTTGGACGTGTGAGGAAACCAGAGCAGGGTGTACGTGCAAACTCCATGCAGACAGCACCCGAGGTGAAGAATGGGCTTGGGTCTCGAGTGTTGTGGGGCAGCAGTTTAACCAGCTGCGTCACTATGTCTAATGCAAGCCTTCAGCCTGCCCAATATTGGTACCTGCCCAATAAAAATGTGGTGATCTTCATCTCCAACAACCTAGGTTCAATTCTGACCTCTGAGAGCTAGCATAGATTTGATGGACTGCACGGTGACGCAGCGGTAGAGTTGCTGCCTTACATCGTTTGCAGCGCCAGAGACCCAGGATCGATCCCGACCATGGATACTGTCTGTACGGAGTTTGTCCGTTCTCCCTGTGGTTTTTCTACAAGATCTTCGGTTTCCTCCCACACTCCAAAGACGTACATGTTTGTAGGTTAATTGTCTCGGTATAAGTGTAAACTGTCCGTATTGTGTAGGATAGTGTTAGTGTGCGGGGATCGCTGGTCGGTGCGGACTCGGTGGGCCGAAGGGCCTGTTCCCGCGCTGTATCTCTAAAACTAAACTAGACTGAATGGCCTCCTTTAAATAAGGAGTTACGCTTGTGAAAATGTACATCGTTTCCCCAACAAGCAACTCAATTCCATGGCAATTTCTGATGAGCAATTAACTTCAGCCTAGCCAGCAGCCACCCAACCCTGTGAATCAGTTTCAACAAAAGCAATGCTTTGGTCTGTTTTTCTTAATATGTCTAGCATTTCATTATAAATTCTGTCTGTTGAGTGTCGAGTGTTATACAGAGGAAGTGGAACTGTAATTGTCCAGCCAACAATCCCAGTGCAATCAACTCCCCCGCAGGGTGAAGGAGATGAACACTGACAAATGGAGAGAGGCTCCGTTGTTTCAGACACATTTTTGAACTTCACACAAGTACAGTGGAATGTGCCTGCCTGCCTTTTGGGAAAGTCTAGAGTTGCAAAAGGTGAAGTGCCAGTACTCCCAAGGGCTGCCAAGAAAGTAGATAATACATTCTTGATGGTAGACAAAAATGCTGGAGAAACTCAGCGGGCGAGGCAGCATCTATGGAGCAAAGAAAATAGGCAACGTTTCGTCTGTATTCTAAAACAAATAGGAAACATGTTCCCGATGTTGGGGGAGTCCAGAACCAGGGGCCACAGTTTTAGAATAAGGAGTAAGCCATTTAGAACGGAGACGAGGAAACACTTTTTCTCGCAGAGGATGGTGAGTCTGTGGAATTCTCTGCCTCAGAGGGCGGTGGAGGCAGGTTCTCTGGATGCTTTCAAGAGAGAGCTAGATAGGGCTCTTAAAAATAGCGGAGTCAGGGGATAAGGGGAGAAGGCAGGAACGGGGTACTGATTGGGGATGATCAGCCATGATCACATTGAATGGCGGTGCTGGCTCGAAGGGCTGAATGGCCTGCTCCTGCAGCTATTGTCTATTGTGTAAATAATGCAGTCTCACTTCAATGAAATATAAACGCTAGAGTCCTCACGATGCAGTTGGAGTGAGTTGGGCTTACATGGCATTAGGGGGTTACCAACACTGGGCGAATTCCTCCAGGTTGCATCACGACCTCTCACCTATAACTGAAGATGGGAGGTCAGGAATATGACGAAGGCAGGTCAGCATCTCGACTTTCTAACGAGTTGAAAGAGAATTAGCATGTCACCGAATACACCAACAAAGCTTCACAGATATACTGTAGGAGGTGTCCTGAATAGTTGCATCACAGCTGGTACGGCAATTCTAATGTAAGAGGTGGTGAATTCCGCAAAGACCATCGCAGGCACAGTCCCTCTCACCATTGAAGATATCTACAGGAGACGCTGCTTCAAGGTGGTGGCATCTATCGTCAAAGACTCCAACCATCCGCCACAAGCCCTCTGCTCGTCGGGCAGGAGGTATAGAAGCATGAAGTCCCACATCACATGGTTCAGGAACAGCTGCTTTTCTACAACCATTGGGCTCCTCAACCAACCTGCACAACCAGTAACATGGTGACGCAGGGGTAGAGTTGCTGCCTTACAGCGCCAGAGATCCTGCCTGGTGCTATCCTGACTACGGGCGCTGTCTGTACGGAGTTTGTACGTTCTCCATGTGACCGTGTGGGTTTTCCCCGGGTGCTCCGGTTTCTTCCCACATTCCAAAGACGTACAGGTTTGTCCAATTTGGCTTTGGTTAAAAATGTAAATTGGTCCTAGTGTGTAGGATAGTGTTAATGTACAGGGATTGCTGGTCAGCACGGACTTGGTGGGCCGAAGGGCCTGATTTCCGGGCTGTATCTCTGCACTAAACTAAACTAACCCTAATCCTACCTTAGCAATGAAACACTATGGACCACCTCTTGCTACCATAAACTTGTTTTTAAACTGTGTTGCGCTGTTTTTATGCAGTGTCATAGTCCATGTGCCTTTGATGCTGCTGCAAGCATGATTTTCAGTGCACCTGTATCTCACCAGACTTGCACAGATGACAATAAACTTGACTTGACTTGAAATTCTCCGCCCCCAGTATTGATTCATCCTTCTGACAAACTGCCTTCAAGGCTAATGAGTAAAGCAACAAACTAGGCCACCTTAACGTTAACCCACACTGCCATGTAACTGTAGGACACAGGATTAAAAAGGAAACGAAAATAAGGTAAAAAAGAGCCTTTTTAGTTCAGTTTAGGGATACAGCGCGGAAACAGGCCCTTCGGCCCGAGTCCTCACCTATCAGCGAACTCCGCACACTAACACTATCCTACACACACTAGGGACAATTTACAATTATTACCAATACAAACATGTAGGTCTTTGGAGTGTGGGAGGAAACTGGACGAAACCCACACAGGTCACGGGTATAACGTACTGACTCCATACAGACAGCCCCCGTAGTCAGGATCGGACCCGGATCCTTGGTGCTGCAAGGCAGCGACTGTCCTGCTGCGCCACTGTGCCGCCCCAAACTTAGTACCCAATGTCAACATATTCAAATCAACCCCTTACAAGGCAATAGGAAGCTTGAGTAAATACAGGCTGCTATGGAGCAAGTTCCTAATTGCTGGGAGATAATTCGGGGACGTACAAGCCAAGTCTCTTTCCTTTGGAGGCCAGAGGTGGAACAGGTCTTCCCTCAGCCACTGAGGCCTCCCCCAACAACCACTGGCCCTTCCCCAAACCCTTGTCTGCCCCATGCATCGACTCCAATCAGAATTTGCCTCTATACTCAAGTTTGACTGATTGCATTTATGTATAGTATTTCTGATCTGTTTGGATAGCATGCAAAACAAAGCTCTTTTTGTTGTTTAAGAAGGAACTGCACATGCTGGAAAATCGAAGGTACACAAAAATGCTGTAGAAACTCAGCGGGTGCAGCAGCATCTATGGAGCGAAGGAAATAGGCAACGTTTGACAGTCAAAACCTTTTTCCAGGGTGGAAATGTCAACGGCTAGAGGGCATAGCTTTACAGTGAGGCTTTACAGTAAAGTTCAAAGGAGATGTACGAGGCAGGAATTTGTCCCCCAAGAGTGGTGGGTGCCTGGAACGCACTGTCAGGGACAGCAGTGGAGGCAGATACGACAGTGGCAGTGAAGAGGCTTTTAGACAAATCAATGCACAGGGAAAGGAGGAGCATGGATCACGAGTAGACAGATTAGATTAGTTTAATATGACATTAGGTTCGGCACAGACATTGTGGGCTGAGGGCCTGCTCCCGTGTTGTAGGACTCGAGATCCTTTGAGGGATCTGGGGTTCCTTGGACCAAGACGAGTACAATTAAGAGAGGAGGAAGAAAGCTCAGCAACCAGGAGATATTTCGGCAACTGGCAGAAACTTTAGACAGGATTGAGGAGATTATTTTTCGCCTAAATTGCAGTGGGGGGGTGGGGGGGTCTGGAACACAGATTAGAGGGCAGTGGGGGGCAGAAACCTTGGGCACATCTGAGAAGCAAAGATCCTATAGCGGAGCTAGATAGACCACTCCTGCTACATGGGCTGACGTGTAGTACGCAACGGAACGTGGGCCTTTTTTTCATCCATTTCCGTAACCAGACCCGACCCGACTCGCAGTGTAATCAACGTTGCGGGGGAACAGTTTGTGTTAATAAATTTAAATTCTGAAAATGAGAAGATTTTTACCTAACAACTTTTATTTTTACGAAGATGTTTCCGTAACCGGCTTCCGTCCCGCACTAGTACCCTATGGGATCTTTGGTGCGGAGACGGAAGCCAGTTACAGAAATGGGGCCTAAAATGACCCATGAATCTGCCCATGACCGTACTACGTCTTTTTCGTCGAGTGGACTATCTTGCTCGCTATAGGATCTTTGCTGAGAAGTATCTAGATGAACACTCAAATTGCCGCTAATCTACCAAACTGTGGAAAGAGAGGTTAAACCAACTTGGATATAAGAGACCAAATAGACTCCTTTTGTAATGTAAATTTCTATGATCCATCATTCCTACCCTGCCAACTAAAACCCTACCAGTCTGATGCCACCTTAATTGGCCTCTAAATTGCTTCTATTTTGCAGGGAGTCAATGCGAATGTGTGTTAAAACAGCAGCGTGAATGGATGATCAATGATCGGAGAGGACTTGATGGACCTATTTCCATACCGTTGCATCAAAATGTTCTCATATTAAAAGAATCGGAGACTCAAATACATCAAGCACACATTTCAATGCTTTACATAACTGGTGGACATTGGTAGAATCAATTAGCAGTTACGTAATTAATTATCAGTTCTGTTTCAAATCTCTTTCGGAGCTTAGATATTCCTGTGCCATCGATTTTGGCCGTTCCCTCAAAAATAACAACTTCAAGGGCTGGGAATTGTTATTAGTCAGGCACTGCAACCTCACGCTGCACACCCATCCTCCTGACCATGATAACACCAGCGGTCAAGATAAGGTGAATACCAATAGCATCGAGAGAGAGAAAGCAGGCCAGGGACTGAGATCTTTGGGCGTGGGCAACTAGACCTTCTTGTGTTCAAGTTCAAGTTGAAGTTTACATTTATTGTCACATGCACCAATTGGTACAGTGAGATTTGGGTTACCCTACAGCCATACGAATAATAAGAGACACAACACACGATAGAATTTAACATAAACATCCCCACACAGCGGAATCAACGTTTCCCACTGTGAGGGAAAGGCAATAAAGTTCAGTCATCCTCCTCTTTGTTGTTCACCCGTGGTCGGGGCCTCCCGAGCCCTCCGCAGTCGCCGCTACGGCAGCCCGATCTTCAGGCCCACTCGCCGGGATGATGGCCCAGCACACCAACCCCACCTCCCAGCCATCAATTCCTGCCTTCACATCTGCTTTAGGTCAACGGGGATTCAAAATAACATCAGAGGCGACAGAGAAAAACACAGCAAGAGGAGAGAAAGTGAAAGTGAGAGAGAAAATACAGGAAGTTTGGGAGAGAATGAGGGAAAGAAGAAGGAAGTCAAATGTGCATCCTGTAGCGTCTTTCACAAACGCAGAACAACCAGAACGCAAATAGGGTCACGATGAATTTCTTCAGAATCAGAGGCTTGTAAATCGTTGGAATTCCCTATGAGCAACAAGTGTTTAATTGTGTTATGTACTGACAATGTACGGAAGCATGAAATTCTCACTTGTGGCAGCATAACAGTCCTAATAAATGGAACACATGCAGATAATATACAAGAAATAAATTCAATAAAATAATAGACAGGATACTAGTGTGAAAAAAACGCCTAAAATCTTAGTCCAACCAAAGACCGTCCACGGAAGGTCATAGTTTAGGTCAGGGTTGTAAACTGGAAGACAGTGAATGTTTTGTCACCAATACAGTATATTCAAGAGTGAGATTTCTCAAGCTTAGAAAAGACTTGAACGTCTTGAGGAACAAAATCGCCATAATTGAATGGTGGAGCAAGTTTGAAGGGCTGAATGATTGACTCCTGCCTCTTTATTTTTTTCTTTGCTCGATCTATTTTCTACAACCATTGGGTTCTTGAACCAACCTGTGACATGGTGACGCAGGGGTAGAGATCCTTACAGCGCCAGAGATCCTGCCCATTTCCATCCTGACTACGGGCGCTGTCCGTACGGAGTTTGTACGTTCTCCCTGTGACCACGTGGGTTTCCCCGGGTGTTCTGGTTTCTTCCCACATTCCAAAGACGTACAGGTTTGTACAATTTGGCTTTGGTAAAAAATGTAAATTGGTCCTAGTGTGTAGGATAGAGTTAATGTACAGGGATTGCTGGTCAGCCCGGACTTGGTGGGCCGAAGGGCCTGATTTCCGGGCTGTCCTCTCTGCATTAAACTAAACTAACCCAATGTTTAAGAAGAAACTGCAGATGCTTGAAAAATCGAAGGTAGACAAAAATGCTGGAGGAACTCAGTGGGTGAGGCACAAGACAATTTTACCCATCAAAATTCTCCTCAGCTAAATGGTCACTTTAATAATGTGACATTTCGTGAGGGAAATATTTACATTTCCAAATATCCCTCTCTCCTTCCTCCTGTAGTACAGGCGACAATAGTAAACCTAAACCGTTAGCACACTAATGGAAAATCTGCCATTATTATTATTTTTTTTTTTTTTTTTAATTTTTATTTATTAGAAGTACATTACATTACAACCACATACATTAATACTCATCATTTATATCTTCTTACAATTAATGTACTCCCTTTATTTATTTTTTTACACTAGAGAAAGAAAAGATTGAAAGAGAGAAGAAAGTGAAGGAAAAAGTGCAAGTGTAGAAAAGTGTAGAAAATGTAACAACAAAAAAGGACGAAGACCCTATAAGAGCGAAATTAAAAACAAAAAGAAAAAGAGTTAAGAAATAGGCCCTAAGAAAAGAAAAGAGAAAGAGAAAAAAAAAGAAGAAAAAAAAAAAAAAAAAAAAAAAAATTAAAAAAAAAAATTTAAAAAAAATAAAAAAAAGTTTTTTTTTTGAGCATCAGGTAAATAGGACATACCAACTCTTCAACTATCATCCCCCCTTACCCGACCTCAATTTTTTATTTTTTTAAAGTACTTTTGCACCCTATGTTTGTAATAATTCTATAAATGCAGACCACGTCAGGTGGAAGTGATCTGGTTTACCTGCTAGGAGGAGTCTTATCTCTTCAAGGTGTAATGTTTCAAACATATTTGAAATCCACATATTTATAGTTGGTATTGGAGCCTTCTTCCAAAATTTTAGAATTAGCTTTTTTCCAGTTATTAACCCATAATCCATTAATTTCTTTTGAAACACGTTTAGTTCTGGATCATCTTCCGTTATTCCGAAGATAATCCATTCTGCTTTGGGTATCAGTCTTGTTTTAAATAACTTTGTAAAGATTTCAAAAATTTCATTCCAAAATTTTTGAATTTTTGTACAGAAGACAAATGAGTGCGCTATAGTTGCTTCTTGGGATTGACATTTATCACAAATAGATGATACGTTTGGGAAAATTTTATGAATTTTAGTTTTCGAATAATATAATCTATGTAAAATTTTAAATTGTATTAAAGTGTGTCTTACATTAATCGAGCATTTATGCACTTTTAATAAGTATTCATTCCAACTTTCCTTTGAAATTTTAATAGCTAACTCTTGTTCCCAGTCTCTTCTGATACCCTCCGTAGATGGTATTTGTGCATTTAAGATAATATTGTACAAATATGATATTAAGTTTGCTGATTCCGCTTTTATCTGCATTGCCTCGTCCAGTACATCTGCTGGGGCCATTATTTTTTCATTTGCAGTTAAAGTAAACCCTCGCAATAACGGACCTCGGAGGGGGACGAGGTGGGGAGGGTGGTGCCCGACATTGCCGTCTGTCCATTATAACCGAGCAAGGGGGGTAAATATTAACTAAATTAACTCAAGGTCGAGAGGAAAGGAACACGGCTTTGCGGGGGGGTGGGGGGGGGAATAAACTAGGGGGAATTCATAGGCCAGGGAGCCACAGAACCCCCGGCCTCACACGCAGTGCACCGGGGGATGGGCCCGGTTCTCACACCCCCTTCATGCTGCTCCCTCTCTCCTCTCCAGTGACCAGAAGCCCCCGCCACGTGGTGGCAGCTCGGCGGAAGCAGGGCGGGGGGGGGGGAGGGGCAACGGAGTCTCTGTCCGCTATAACCAAATCTGCTGTAGAGGGGTCCTTTATCGCGAGGGTTTACTGTATTTATCTCTAAGCTTTATGCAAACCGGGGGGGGGGGGGCGGGGAGTCAGGGATCACAGCGCTCGCAAAGTATGGGGTCAGTCATTCAATGAGAAGATAATAAATATTCTCTCTCTCTCTCTTTCTAAGAGGATTGTAAAGGCTCAATAATTAAATGTATTCAAGGCAGAGATTAATAACTTTTAAGGGAATTAGGGGGTGGGTGATTAGCACCAGAAAGTGTTGCTGAGGTAAATGAAGAGCCATGATATTATTGAGCGGAGGAGCAGGCATGAGGGGCTGAATGGCCTTTTCCTCCTTCTATTTCATGTTACATTCTTCTGTGACTAAAGGAGATGCGATATAGCCAAGCATCCTCCCCTAATCGCGGCATCTGTGCACCACGACTGATAAAACAATTGGCCATTTATCCCGGTCGGGTTTACAACCTTCAGATGAAGTCGTTGAGCTCCTGTTTTTGTAAAAGGCCTGGAGGCCAGTCAGAAGAGAGAGCGCTTTCTTCGCTTCCCTTTGCAACTAAAGATGGAAGTAACACGAGTAAAAGCCTTTTAAAACGTCCCCACAAAGTCGATCATTGTGAGCCAAACGTGGACAAAGACACCGACTATTTGCAGTCTTTTTGACTCGAGCCGCGGTCTGAAGTTCTGCGGAGAGACAAATAACCTCTTCAAACGCAGGTGGCTGCTCCAACCACATCGCAAAGCTGCACTCCTCATACACAATCCACCACAGAGAGGTTCCCCCCAACAAAGAAAGAACTGCATTTCCATAGCGCCTTTTGCACACCTGTTGACATCCCAAAGCTGGTGCAATGAAAACAAATGTCTTCACCCAAACAGTGAATATTTGGGGGGGGGGGAAAAGGACACAAAGTGCTGGAGTCACTCAGCGGGTCAGGCAGCATCTTTGGTGAGTGCGGATAGATGATCTTTTAGGAATGGGAGTTAGATTTAGCTCTTAGGGCTAAAGGAATCAAGGGATATGGGGAAAAAAGCAGGAACGGGGTACTGATTTTAGTTGATCAGCCATGTTCATATTGAATGTTGGCATGGCTCGAAGGGCCGAATGGCCTACTCCTGCACCTATTTTTCCACGTTTACCATGTTTTCCATGGTTTATGGACACACTAATCTGTTCTGTTTTCATGCCGTCTATATTCTGTTGTGCTGAAGCAAAGCAAGAATTTCATTGTCCTATCTGCGACACATGACAATAAACTCTCTTGAATCTTGAATCTTCAGTTTTTTCTATGGATGAGACCTAATTGGGTGACCACAAACAGACCAGACGCAACAGAGAAGGCTCTCCAGATAGTCAAACAGCACTCAGCTCAGTGGACTGGATCTGACAATAGATGTTCCCATAACATAGTTCTGCTGACATGTGATAATGCACAATAATATTGTGCAGCATCTCGTGTCTTAGTGCAACACTGATTCTCCTTACTCAACTTTTGCATAAACATCCACAATATGTTGATAGATGATGAGCCGAGATCCCCTTTTCTTTTTACACGCAAGGCTTACGCAACATCAAAACATGATCTAATCATGAGTCAAAAAGGCAGCCAACTTAACTGTTCAAATACCGTTTCTCGTGAGTTTGAAGTGACAATGAAAAGGATTGGGGTTTGAATTGTTTGAGAAGGAACTGCAGATGCTGGAAAAATCGAAGGTAGACAAAAATGTTGGAGAAACTCAGCGGGTGAGGCAGCATCTATGGAGCGAAGGAAAGGGTGATGTTTCGGGTCGAGACCCTTCTTCAGACTTGTCAGATTCGCACAGCACTTCAAAGCCAATTAATCATTGACGAAAATATTTAAGCAACTCAACAGGTCGGACAGTATCTGTGGAGGGAATGGACAGATGACGGTTTGGGTTGGGACCCTTCTTCAGATACTTGTGCCTCCAATGTCATAACGTCGAAAATTTCTGCAGCCAATCTGTGTACAGCGAGCTCCCACAATCATTGTGCTTAAGACCAAGTAATCTGTTTTGTTGATGTTGCCCAAGGGATATTTGTTGGGCTTGAAGAATAACTCGCTGCTTTAAAAAAAAAAGATTGCCTCAGGGATCTTTTAACCATTGTAGGCTTTAGATTTTAGAAATACAGCGCGGAAACATGCCCTTTGGCCCACAGAATCCGTGCCGACCCTATACACTAACCTACCCACACACACAATTTTACAACTTACCGAAGCCAATTAACGTACAAACTTGTATGTCTTTGGAGTATGGTACGGAGCACCCAGAGTAAACCTACGTGGTCACAGGGAGAACGTACAGACAGCACCCATAGTCAGGATTGAACCTAGGTCTCTGGCGCTGTACAAAGGGGCTATCCCACTGCGGCGACCTAATCCACGAGTTCTGGCGAGTTTGCCCTCGACTCATACTCGCAGCATGGTCGACACGAGGTCCTAGGAGGTCTTTGTAACTCTCCTTCATGCTCGAGAGTAGTCTCGAGGCCTCAGTTAGGTCGCAGCGTATTTTTCAACATGCTGAAAAATGCCCGCGAGTAAAAGAAGGTCGCCGCAGTGGGATAGCCCCTTTATACAGCGCCAGAGACCTAGGTTCAATCCTGACTATGGGTGCTGTCTGTACATTCTCCCTGTGACCACGTAGGTTTACTCTGGGTGAATAAAAAACCCTTTTTTTACTCGTAGGTTTAGTCGATGTAGGTCGTAGTAGGTCGGCATGTTATTCGTAGGAATCGAGGGTAGTCGAAGGTAATCGAAGATAGTCATAGTCTTCATCATAGTCGAATGGAGGTCAAAGGAGATCGTCTTCACTCTCCACTATTCGGTGTCCAATTTTCCCGAAGCTAGTCGAGGCTAGTCTTCAACATTGTCGAAGGAGGTCTTCAACATGACATTTTTTCAAACTCTTCTAAACTCGCCAATTAGGTCGCCCAAGTGGGACAGCCCCTTAAGGTAGCAACTCTACCGTTGCGCCACCATGTCGCCCGAATTTGTGCATGGCTTGAATATACTCATGTGTGGTATGAATTAACTGCAAAGCATGTCAACATATTCCACTGTTTCTCAGTACATGTCACAATACTAAACAGATCCCAATATTAAATACAAGAAGGAACTCTGTGTCCCTGCATTCTCTTCATGCACTGCAGATACTGCACTGGGTACTGCAGCATATTTCAACGGTGTTCCTGTACATCTCAATATTCACTGGCTCCTGTTATGCAATAGTACAGCATAGCTCAATATTCACCCCAAAGTTATGGGACTACCTTAATACACATGGTCTCAGCACAAATATAAAATACTACAGGTCTCAATCCCCTCTTCCATTACGAGTACCTATGCGACCTTATCTTCCACTCCAAGGTCTTCTACCATCCTGTTTCACAATGCTCCGTGCCATGGTGTAATACAATGAGGCTAAGTGTTTATTTCCTGTTACATTAAAGTTAAGAGATTTATGTAGACATAAGGAACTGCAGATGTTGGTTTACAAAACAAAAGGCACGGTGCTGAATCAACACAGCGGGTCCGGCAGCATCTCTGAAGAACATGGATAGGCGATGCTTCAGTGGAGAAACAAGGAACCGCAGATGCTGGTTTACACAAAAAAGTCATAAAGTGCTGGAGTAACTCAGTGGAGCAGGCAGCATCTCTGGAGAACATGGATAGTTTCCAGTCAGGGCCATTCTTCAGACTGGTTTCAAAGGTTTATGCACCCTTCTGCTTCAGGAGAAGGCTTGTAAAGCCTTTTAAATGTAGATTGATGAATGGCATTATAAATGAGATCACCTCATTTGTTGTTTTTTTTAAAGCTAAGGCGTGCTGATTCCCTCTGGCGCTTGCTTTCATTAATCCTCGCCGGGTTACGCAAAGGGTTTCTTTCATCAAATGGGCGGGTCATTCTGCCTTGTTGATCAGTCAGCGAGCAGCATTCACTCAGGTAACATGGAGACCAGTTAGTCCAGTTATAGACCACCAAGCACCCAGCCCCCAGCTCCTCCCACACCACACCCTGGGGCCCAGGACCCCCTGCTCACAACAACAGCATTCTGCCTCTTCAAAGCAGCTTTGCTATAGGAGTACGGTGCATTAAAGAAATAAGAGAAGTTATTTACAATGAAGGTCTGGAGAAGGTTCTCAATCCAAAATGTCACCTATCCATGTTCTCCAGAGAAGCTGCCTGATCCGCTGAGTTACTCCAGCACTTTGTGTCTTCTTTTTTAAAACTAGCACCTGCAGTTCTTTATGTGCAGGAAGGAACTGCAGATGCTGGTTTAAACCGAAGATTGACACAAAATGCTGGAGTAACTTCAGGCTGGGCTTCAGACCCTTCCGAAGGGTCCCAACCCAAAACATCACCCATTCCTTCTCTCCAGAGATGCTGCCTGTCCCGCTGAGTTACTCCAACATTTTGTGTGTATCTACAGTTCCTTATCTCTCTCAACACTTGCCAGGCTTTGTCCCACCCCCACCTCTGCTTTCCAGCTTTCTTCCCACTACTGCATGCGGAGATATTAAGATGGTCTGAAGAAGGGTCTCGACCCGAAACGTCACCCATTCCTTCTCTCCAGAGACGCTGCCTGTCCCGCTGAGTTGCTCCGCCATTTGGTGTCTATCTTCGGTTTAAAAAAGCATCTGCAGTTCCTTCCTACACACACTGAATATTGCAGAGAGTTCTCAACCTTCGGCCTATGAGCAATATGGGATCACAAAGATGAAAACAAAATCGGGTCACGATAAGGATTAATTTATTTTTTAGATTACTTCAGTGTAACACTCAGAGAGATGCAAAAATGTAGCACTGTAGTGTGGTGGTGAAGCTACTCGACAAGCAATCTTTGATTAAGAGACACATTTAAAATGGGGAATTTAAGTCATTATATAACCTGGAATTGAAACACTTAAGTTACCCTGACTAACGGAAGCCGTGAGGTTGCTGCAAATAAACTGCTGTTTCACTGCTAATTTTCAGGGAAGGAACTGTCTAGTTCTGACTTGGTGTGGACCAGATGTGACTTCAGATAATGGGGTTGACTTTAAAATGCCTCCTTATTCAGGGATTGGTTAAGTTGCTGTCCCACTGTACGAGGTAATTCAAGAGCTCTCCCGAGTTAAAAAAAAATAATCAAACTCGTGGTAAGCACGTAGAATGTACGGAGCGGGTACGTCAGAGCTCGGACGTCTCTTAGCGGCTCGTAACGCTAACGGCAGGTTCTCGGGGAAACGCGATAAGCTCGTGAAGATTTTTCAACATGTTGAAAAATGTCCACGAGAGCCCCCGAGTACCTACGAGCGGCTATCACCGTAATTCTCAGAGTTCGAATCAGGGGAAACTCGGGAGAACTCTTGAATTAGACTTAGACTTAGACTTAAGATTCCTTTATTGTCATTCAGACCTTTCGGTCTGAACGAAATTTCGTTGCCTGCAGTCATACATATAATAAATAACAAAACACACAAATTAACATCCACCACAGTGAGTTCACCAGGCACCTCCTCACTGTGATGGAGGCAAAAGTCTTAAAGTCTCTGTCTCTGCTCGTACAGAGGGACAGCCCCATAACAAATGCCGATACCTCTCCACTGGTGAGCAATGCACATCCCGTGAATTAATGTGTTAAAGGGTAACTGATTTTCTTTCAGAATAACAGTGTTGATCAATGAAGTTTTTAGATGATTTATATTTATGCGATAAAGTCAATAATCAGATATTGTAATGCATTCTGCGCACCATTTTAAGATGACAAGAAATCTTAGTTAAAAAGCTTGAGGATTACTTGAGATAGGGTGGAAGAAGGTTTATGTGCAGCATGAACCATGGCAAGGTACAAATAGCTTGTTCCTATGCTGAAAATTCAATGCAAGTCTGTTCCACTATCCAGTGCAGGCCTTTGCATAGACCGACTCAACAGGTTGCTTCACGTACACAGAGATCACAGACTTGTTGTGTTCCCAAGCTTTACTCATGAGCTTAATACCAACCACCTGCCCGAAAAAATTCCAGCACAGATGGAATTTCACCTGCTCCACATACCTGTCAAGTTATCTGAATGCAAGATTCAAAACACACTCAGGTTCAAGGCTTCTAATCAGAGGGAAAAATCTCAAGCCCACTACATCTCTCCATAACACACATCTGCAGTGCCAAACTTTCTGTGTTTGATCTTACCAACAGGTATTGTACTGCAACTTGCATTTCTCCTTATTAGACTTTTAGAGATAGTGTGGAAACAGGACCGTCCGGCCATAGAGTCCGCACCGACCAGTAATCACCCCGTACAATAGTTCTATCCTACACATTACGGACGATTTACAATTTTACAGAAACTATTTACCATTAGGTACAATTTACCGTTAGGCACTAGGGACAATTTACCATTTTACCAAAGCCAATTATCCTACGACTTGTACGTCTTTGGAGTGTGGGAGGAAACCCGAGCACCCGGAGAAAACCTACGCAGGTCATGGGAAGAACATACAAACTCTGTAGAGACAGCACCCGTAGTCAGGATCGAAACCAGATCCTGACCACGGGTGCTGTCGATATGCAGTTTGTACATTTTCCCTGTGACCTGCGTGGGTTTTCTACGGGTGTCCCAGTTTCCTCCCACACTCCAAAGGCGTACAGGTTATGGTAAATTGTAAAGCCAGCTGGTACAAATGTGTAAATTGTCCCTAGTGTGTGTAGGATAGTGTTAGTGTGCGGGGATCGCTAGTCGGCACGGTCTCGGCGACCCGAAGGGTCTGTTTTCGCGCTGTATCTCTAAACTAAATTAAAATTTTCAATGCACTGAATATTGGCACTTATTCCCAAAGTACTGACTGCCTCCAGATTACCTCCATTTCACACATTCCCAGAACGCAGCTGTCTTGGATTTGGACTGTCATGTGGCATTGAATATAGAGGATTGCCTGTGGCATGTCAAAGAATTTGCACACACAATGAAGCTGACCCCCCCTCTCCCTACCCCTTCCTAATATCCTTAACCAACAACCTTTTAACGTTGTGAATCACAAAATTCCACAAATCAGATCTCATAGCTAGGCCCAGTTGGCCCCATTCTTGGTCACGTGTGTGACCCCCAAAGATGAAAAATCGTGCAACACGTCTCTTCTAATTGTGAAAGCATTACAGGCATATTGTTTAGTACTGCACATATATGACCCATATTTTTTTTTTCCGGTTGATAAAGTGAAATTTTTATACGTTATGCTGACAATGTTCGTTTCGGGTAAGAGGTCAAACAAGATTGGCCACGTGTGTGACACCACACAGAAGCGTTTTGCAAAGTCTGCGGATTTAAAAAAAAAGCTTGAATGTTCATATCTTTAGCAGACGTGCATTATAGTTCTGGCAGGCAGGAAAATAGCAATGAATAAGATTCATCTCTTACAAGAATTTTTTAATGTATGGCACCATTACACCACAAAATAACAACCAGTTCATTTGAGCAGCTTACAACAAGCTTGTTGATCATTAAATTCTCCAATCTTTGGTAACTCCCCCCCCCCCCCAACCTCCACATTTTACTCTCTCCCTTCCTCTAGCCCCACCTGGATGCAAACCTTTTCCCCACTACCCAGCCCCCTTTTCCTCTTTATTCCTTCTAGCTTCACGATTCACGCATTCTCTCCTTATATTACAGCCTTTTTTTATTCTTCTCATCTCTGGTTTTTGTCTATCCATCTGCCAATAACATCCCCTCCCCCGCCCCACCTTCATTTATATCCACCTATCACTCGCCAGCCCTTGTTCTGCCCCCACTCGTATCTCAGCTTTCTCCCCCCCACCACCATAAATAGTCTTCAAGAAGGCATCTGAACCAAATCGTCGCCTATCCATGTCTTCCAGAGATGCTGCCTAAGAGATAGCGTGGAAACAGGGGCTTCAGCCCAACAAGTCCACGCCGACCAGCGATCACCCCATACACTAGCACTATCCTAGTCACTCGGGACAATTTTCATTTTTTTTAACCAAAGCTAATTACCTACAAACCTGTACTATCATTCAATGTAGGCATTTGGTTCCTCGTGTCGGACTAGTTATTCCATCATCGATACTGATCAAAGACTTCTTTAAAATCTCCAATTGCCCAAGACAAGACAAAAGCATCAACTAATTCCTATCTCTGCCCAGACAAGAACAAGCTGTTTGTTAAAATATGTGCTTTGCTCCTGAAATCAGTGACAGCTCGGTGACCTAAACTTTGTTGACTTAGCAGCATTCCATTGCCTCATGTTAAGTCACTAGACTGGAGATAAAGACGCTGATGACAGTCAGGAATAATCTCCATATGCATCTTACTGTGGTAAACAGCCAAAAGGCTTGCATTGCAAATGTGCTTTCCAGAACGTTTCAAAATCCTCACATCAACTTGCATTCGTGTGCTTTTGTTTTGATGTGTCCTAATGTCGTTCAGCATGTATACTGACAGGTCCTTCAACTCAAGTCTCCACCCATTTATACCAATCATGCATAAATCCCATTATACTCCGCCCACATTCCCTTCAACTACTCCCACCCCTCCACTCAATCATATTCTACCAGTCAGCTGAACACTGAGAGCCATTTCCAGCGGCCGATTAACCTACCAACCCGAACGTCTTTGGGAGGTGAGAGGACACCGGAGCACCAGTGTAAATGGCAGAACATGCAAACTCCACACGGAACCAGGACTGCAGGTGCTGTGTGGCAGCAGCTCTATTAGATGCACCACTCTAGCATATTGAAACAGCAAGCATAATCATTGCACCCATCCAAAGTCCATCCAGCAAAGTGAAAAACATGCTTATTCTTGGAACTCCTAACCTCTGCTGTTCATCTCTGGGGTGGCACGGCGGTAGAGCTGCTGCCTTAAAGCCCTGTCCAACGGTACGAGTTCATTCCAAGAGCTCTCCCGAGTTTGCCCTGATTCGAACTCGGAGATTAACGGTAATGGCCACTCGTCGGTACTCGGGGCTCTCGTGGACATTTTTCAACATGTTTAAAAATCTTTTAAGAGTCTTCCCGTGCTTACCTGCCGTTAGCGAGTCTTCCCGAGTACCTGCCGTTAGTGGTACGAGCCGCCAAGAGACGTCCCCGAGCTCCGACGTACCCGCTACGTTCATTCTCCGTGCTTACCACGAGTTTGATTTTTTTTTAGACTCGGGAGAGCTCTTGGAATGAACTCGTACAGTGGGACAGGGCTTTTACAGTGCTAGCGACCCGGGTTCTAACCTGACTATGGGTGCTGTCTGGACGGAGTTTGTATGTTCTCCCTGTGTCCTGTGTGGGTTTTCTCCAGGCGCTCCGGTTTCCTCCCACACTCCAAAGACGCACTGGTTTGTAAGTTAATAGGCATCGTTAAAAATTGCAAAACCAGCCGCCCCCGGTTTTCCGCGAGTAAAATTCTATTTGCCATGCTGCGGAACATCGTGGGGAAGTACTTGCGGGCAGTCGGGACACAATACAACACACACCGATGAAATGCATATACAGGCATCCAAACACGTCTAATGGTCTCCAATCAAAAGGGCAACTTACAGACACGACGCATCCCCGTGTAGGCTCCTGATACACTGCCCGCTGTTTTCACATGGACGGTGATTATCCTGGCACTGCAGAGCTGTGGAGGAAAGAGCAAGGGAAGTCACTGTGTGAGTGTGAGCTTCAATATAACCAGCAAAACAACAAATCAACCGGCAAATAAACAGTGGCAACCCGAGTTTCCGCAACGTTCGAAGTATTATTCCTGCAGGAACACAGGAGGCTTCGGCAAAGTATACATAGAAACATAGAAAATAGGTGCTGGGGTAGGCCATTTTGCCCTTCGATCCATTCAATATGATCATGGCCAATCATCCAAAATCAATACCCCTTTCCAGCTTTCTTCCCATATCCCTTGATTCCATTAGCCCTCAGAGCTATATCTAACTCCCTCTTGACACAGCAAGATCCCACAAACATATGATTGTGACCAGATAATCTTACTTGTTTTATTTGCAGTTATTTGCAGTAAAAAGATGCAATTTGAGTTTATGGTTAAACCATTGGCTTGGAAACTGCACATAACTCACTTGCTCTTCATCCAACAGTGCTGTGGGAATCAGCAAGACAGAAGTGGAATGGAGTGAGATGGAGGGGGCGGGGGGAGGGGGGAGAAGGGGAAAAGAGGAAAAGAAAGGGAGAGTGTGAGGGAAGAGAAAAAGAGAAACAAGACAGAAAAAAGTACACAATTGATTGAACTGACAATCCTAACCATGATAATGTTAAATTAACATTTCACTTTAAATATACAAGCTTTCCAGTTGTGATCTGTGACAGAAAGAGCTTCATCAGTAAATCTGTAGAAGGGTTTCGGCCCGAAATGTCGCCTATTTCCTTCGCTCCATAGATGGTGCCTCACCCGCTGAGTTTCTCCAGCATTTTTATCTACCTCAGTAAATCTGATTACTTTCACTTAAAAACCATGGGGAATGCATCTTGCTCTTGAGAAAACGTTGTAATCCACACATGGAATCATTGAATTTTACAATGCAGAAAGACGTCAATCACCGTGATGTGCTTGCACTGGCTCAGAACAGTGGGGTCAAATTCGGTCCCACGCTCCGGCATCTCCCTCATAACCCTGCAATTTATATGTACCCAAATGCTCTCTAAACATTCTTACAGAGTCTGCTTCCACTTTTTGGGTAGTGTGTTCCAGATGTCTGTGTGTGAAAAACAATTCCCTTCATTTCCTGTCTATTATTAAAGCTACTGGAAGATGTTGTGAAACACGCACCCAGCTAGAAATGATGCAGGATAGAGGTCGCGCGCAAATCGCGCGTCATCATGCGTCAGCACAGCCGTCTGGTACGCGTGACGTCATTAAAATACCCTGCTTCCCTATTCTGCTTCATGACCATCATGGAAGAACTACAGATTGTATTGTGTCCAGAACTGATTCATAATGTATCAAAAACACTAGAGGTCTTAATAATAACTTCTGGACACACCATTATAGCCATCAAATCACGCTAATATACATACATATTATATATATATATATATATATATATATATATATGTGTGTGTGTGTGTGTGTGTGTGTGTGTGTGTGTGTGTGTGTGTGTGTGTGTGTGTGTGTGTGTGTGTGTGTGTGTGTGTGTGTGTGTGTGTGTGTGTGTGTGTGTGTGTGCGTATCTATCTATCAATCTATCTATATCTATAATATAAAATTACTAGCATGATTTGATGGATATTATATATATACGTATATAATATCAAAGATAGCATGGTTTTACAAAGGAATTTTTTTTTTACTGACGATTTATTTCTATTGAAGAAATGGAGATGGCTGAGAAGGGAAATGCAGTTGATATTGTGTGCATGGAGTTTCAATAGGTGTTTGGCAAAGAACCATGCACAGGATTAGCAGAAAAGGCAGCCACAGTATTGAAGAGAAAGCAGGGACTTTGGTGGTGATGCCATTCTGATGTCTTGAGGCTATTGTATAGTCTTTCCACTTTCTGGTTAGCACGCAGCAAAAAGCCCTTCACTGTACCTCGGTACACGTGACAATAAACTAAACTAAACTGCACCTCAAGAAACATGAATAGGTCTTACAGCAGGTTCAAAATGAGTAACATGGTTTCTGGAAAGAGAGCTTTCAGCCACAAGGTTGACAAGAAGTAGATCAGAGTTGTTCTCCTTGGAACAAACCAGGCTGAGTTGAAACTCAAGAGAATGCAGATGCTGGAACCTTGAATAAAGCACAAAGTGCTGGAGTAACAGCGGTTTCGGCAGCATCTGTGAAGAGAACAGATAGGTGATGTTTTTGAAGAAGGGTCCCAATCCGAAACATGCCTTTCCATTCCCTCCACAGATGAAGGCTGAGAGGAGATGCGGCAGAGTTGTGCAAGATCAAACTGAGTGCCGATCGGGAAAACAGTGTGAGTCTGCTCCATCAGTGAACCGTTCATAGACCTTAGCGTATAGATTTAAAGTTTGGGGCAAAAGATGTGGTGGCAGATGGATGAGTGGGACGGAGGAAAACCTTTCTTCTGGACAGTGCAGGTATGTTCGTGTCTGAAGATCGCTGGAAACCAAGACAATTAGAACTCATAAGATTAGTCATGATTTGGAGGAAGAGCAGAACTTGAGGGTGATTGGATTGCACTGCTAAGTGTCAGAAAACTGATGACCAGTTTCCTATTCTTTTAGATTCTCCCAGAATAACCCAGGATGCCTCCCACACAAACCAGCCAATTTGGCGACTTTGTGCATGTTGCCAACCTTATACACCCATCCTCTTTACTTTGTGCATATTCAATGTTACTAAAGCCTCCTCATTCTCAGTGACGTTGCCAGCATCTAATTTCCTATCTAATGCCTGAAACTTCTCCTCCAGAATAAGTAATTTTGATCCCATCCTTAAAATGGCTGTCCTTTCACTTGTAACTCCCCTTCTTGTTAGCAACTAATTCTTTGCCTACTCTCTCTAATTGACATTTCTTGTACCCTGCATTTAGCTTGCTTGTCTTGTATACAGGTCGTATAGATTTCATATAGAGGACATAGGTTTAAGGGGAAGGGGAAAAGATTTAATAGGAATCCGAGGGGTAACTTTTTCACATAAAGGGCGGAGGGTGTATGGATCGAGCCGCCAGATGTGGTGGTTGAGGCAGGGACTATCGCAATGTTTAAGAAACAATTAGACAGGTACATGGATAGGACAGGTTTAGAGGGATATGGACCAAATGCAGGCAGGTGCGACTAGTGTAGCTGGGACATGTTGGCCGGTGTGGGCAAGATGAGCCAAAGGGTCTGTTTCCATGCTGTATGACTCTATAACTCTAAGGCAGTTTGTAATGTCCACATCACTTTACAATCACTCACACTTACATCTGAAACAAGCTGGCAATGGTGGCGGAGCTAACCCAGAAGGGTTAGAGGGAAGGGTTAGAAAATACCCTACTGGCAAGTCGGAATGAAAGCAGTGCTTACCCGGTAGACCGCACGCTGCAGAAAGTGCTCTATATGCAGCCGGGCACCACTGAGACAGTTAATTCAGCAAGTTATTTTAGGCAGGGGATGAGGATTCAGACTTGCATACAATCTGACATATAAGCGTTCATGGAACTCAACCCTTACATAAGTCAAGGAATGCCTGTATAGCCTTTCATACCTTCATCATACGAAAATATATCAGCCTCACTGAAATGTCAATATATGCTGCTAAGCTGTTCCATATATATCAAATCTCACTGATGGACATAACACATATGACACAAAAAGCTGGAGTAACTCAGTGGGATAGGCAGCATCTCTGGAGAGAAGGAATGGGTGATGTTTCGAGTTGAGACCCTTCTTTTGAAACGTCACCCATTCCTTCTATCCAGAGATGCTATTTGTTCCGCTGAGTTATTCCAGCTTTTTGTGTCTATCTTCAGTTTAAACCAGCATCTGCAGTTCCTTCCTACACAAAACTTTTTCACCCAGAGAGTTGTGAATTTGTGTAATTCCCTGACACAGAGGGCAGTGGAGGCCAAATCACTGGATGGATTTAAGAGAGAGTTAGATAGAGCTCTAGGGGCTAGTGGAATCAAGGGATATGGGGAGAAGGCAGGCACGGGTTATTGATTGGGGACGATCAGCCATGATCGCAATGAATGGCGGTGCTGGCTCAAAGGACCGAATGGCCTCCTCCTGCACCTATTTTCTATGTTTCTATGTTTTTATATAGCAGCAACTCACACAATACATCAGCCATTAACTCACTGCTGTACAACATATCTCCCAGTAAGGTGGATACAAAATGCTGGAGTAACCCAGCGGGTCAGGCAGCATCTCTGGAGAGAAGGAATGCAGTTCTTTCCTGCACATATCTCCCAGTAATATCACTGATACTCGTCAATATATGTACCAGTAATCACACTGATGGACACATTTTAGCACACCTACCAGTAATCTCAATGATACTCATGTCAACATATCTGCCAGTAATATCACCAATGGATACTAATAAATCAAGAGAATCAGGAATGTTTTATCGTGATATCTCCTGAAGTACAACAATGTGATTCTAACTCGGACCAGCACAACAGGTTTGTAAACACAATACTCAATAGATAACACAACAAAGACGTTCAATACATAAAAAGCCCAATGTTGTATAGTGCAAAAACAAAGCCCAAAGTCCCTTGTGCAAAGAAGGCGGGTTGTGGTTTAGTTGGAGTTCAGTGTTCAATAGCCTGATGGTTATTTGGAAAGAAGCTGTTCCTACCCTACTTAACTTTGCACCTTGGTGATTGCCAGTCATGCCCCCCCCCCCCCACTTCTTCCCCCCAGTGACTGATCTCCCCCCCCCCCCCCCTGAAAATTGCACAACTGCTACTGTATATACATATATATATTTACTGTTCCATTATTCTGTGTTCACTCTTCTGGGTGAGATGCTAACTGCGTTTCGTTGTCTCTGTACGTGTACACTGCACAATGACAATAAAGTTGAATCTGAACCTGGACAATACAGTTTGCAGACTCCGATACATTCTCTCTCTCCGATGGCAAGAGTGAAATAAAATATATACCAGTAATCTCACTGACACACAACCTATTAACCATCAATTTACTGATATACACACTCTAAAGGGCCTGACCCACTTTAGGGTGATTTTTTTGGCGACTGCTGGCGTCATTGACTGACGTGTCAGGGTCGACGATAGATTTTGAACATTTCAAAATCCAGCGGCGACAAACGCAAATGTTGCGACACTCGAGGAAACACCGCGCGTCAATACGTCATCACGCCGCGGCTTTTTCCGTGACCTGATACGTCAGTCAATGATGCTGGCAGTCGCCGAAAAAACACCAAGTGGGACAGGCCCTTAACATATCTATCAGTAGTTTCACTGGATGTATGATATTTTATTATCACGTGACAGGTCACAGTGAAATAACTGCCAGCAAAATCAGTCTGAAGAAGGGTCTCAACCCTTCGTCACCCATTCCTTCTCTCCAGAGATGCTGCCTGTCCCGCTGAGTAACTCCAGCATATTGTGTCTATCTTCGAGCAATCCATGATACATACATCAAAATATCCATGTATAAATTCACAGATATACATGGCCACATATCGAGCATGGTATAAATTTGTTGATATGTACACAGCATCAGAAGGTTTAGAATACTAATAACAAGGGAAATAAGAGAAGAATAACCTCTGCTGCCCCAAACGCAAGAAGAGAAGAGGTAAATTCAGTGAATTTAAAAGCATCTGTCCCAAGTTGATGCAAATCAAACAGTGGTAGAAAGAATAGCAACTGAGCAATGGTAGTATTACAACAGGGAATAAATAATACACACTGGTGCAAGACATTTCAAATAGAGAAAAGGGAAAGTACAGCTCCCTGGATGACCAAAGATACAGAGGCACTGAGAAAGTTGGTGAACAAAATGTCAGAGTGAGTTATTACAATCTATAATGCACCGCTTGGAAGCAGGTTTAAGAGTAATTTACAAAGGGTTACTCAAAAATGAAAACATTGCTTTTTATAGATGACTTATTCAGTAATATGACTGCAGCTTTACTGAATGTTTACTGGTAGATGTACATGCGAGTTTAATACCATGTTTGCTGGTGTGTATATTGTTGAGGTCACTGGTAACTTTGGTGTTTGATGGGTTTACCTGTGGGCAGGGCTGAACCACCATGGAGTTACAGAGCACGGAAACAGACCCTTTGGCCCAATTTGCCCATGCTGACCAAGGTCTACACTAGTCCCACCTGCCTGCATTTAGCCCATATTCCTCTAAACTTTTCCTATCTATGTCCCTGTCCAAATGCCTTGTAACCAACCTTTTCACCAGAGGGGACGTATATCGAAGGAAGGACCAGAGAGGAGAGAAGGAACGGGGTTGGTATTACCTGGATAATCCTTTCAAGGAGCCTACACAGACACAAACAATCAGCCTTGGAATCTCTAGTGCGCCATTCTACAATGATTCCTTAAAACACCAGGAACAAACTCATTGATAAAAGTGGTAGTAACTCACCACATAGGGACTAGGACAAACTGTGGAATAGCATCGCGCTCCTCATCAGAACTGCCCCCACCATCGACTCCTTTAAGTCACGACTCAAAACCTATTTCTACTCCCTAGCGTTTTTGAGGCCCATCTGAGGGGGCGCTGTAAACAGTTTATGTATGTATTGTTAGGTCTGTCTACCGTTGTATGTATCAAATTAGTAGCTGCACTGATGTGAAGCACTTTGGTCAAAGTGAGTTGTTTTTAAACATGCTATACAAATAAATATATTATTATTATTATTATTATTTAGCAGTATATTTTAGAATATGTGGAGATTGCTATAAATCTACTGGAGCACCAACCAATTGTCAAGACAGCACGACAGCGACAACACTGGTGTTGGGGGATATGAGGATCAAAGAGCAGCTCTCTTGGTGAAAGCAGAGCACTGGCTAAGTACTAAAGAGAATTGTCTTAAAAAGTGAGCACGTCATAATAAAATGGTATATATCAGGAAACCGGATCAGTTTAAATTCCATTTGGAATATTTTGGAGGACCAAGAAACCAAGAACAGATAGAAAGGAAGTGTGTGAAAGGTTCAGCGTACGTCAGCATGTCTGGATGGGATGCATCCTTGTCTCCACAAGATGATAAGTATGATGACACTGTTCATTTATCAGTTGTGTGGGGCCCATATCATAGAACTGAAGAAGTGTTTTGGCCCGAAGCGTTGCCTATTCCTTCGCTCCATAGATGCTGCCTCACCCGCTGAGTTTCTCCAGCATTTCTGTCTATCATTGAACTGGAGACTTGCAAATGATGCGTCCTTGTTTGGGAAGCAAAGTGCTGGATGAACTCATCAGGTCAGACAGGCATCTGTTGCGGAGGGAATGGATAGACAATTTTGCGGGTTTGGACTGGCAATACAATCAGTCTGAAGAAGATTCGTCTGGCCATTCGCTACACAGATATTGCCTGATCTGCCGACTTCCTCCAGCACTTTGTATTTTGCTCAAGATTGCAGCATCTGTAGTTGTAATAGTAATAGTAATAGTAACTTTATTGTCAATTCAAATAATGCAACAAGTAGTTACACAGAGGATTGAAATTGCGTTTCCCCAGTTAATTGTGTCACTAACCCTAATCAATGGTGGAGAAATGTGTGAAGAGAATTGCTTCTCAAAAGCAGCTGTCATTTTGAAAAATATATCAAAGAAGCAGGGTCATTTATCAATCCAGATTTGTATTAACATTAACATATTAGTTTATAACTTGGCCTCATGTTTGGCACAAACATTGTGGGCCAGAGACAATTCCTGTTCTGTATTGTTCTATGTTTTGACACTCAATAAAAGAGCTACTGGAAAACTCATTGATTCACGCACCAGGTCATGTCTATTCCATCTAGCCTTCTCCAATATATATTCAGATATTTAAAAATCTTAATTATTATTAAGATGTTGGTTTAATATTCTTCTGAAATTTCCCCCAACAATATTGCTGTCCACAATATATAACCAGTGCTTTACCAAATGCACGAGCCCCCAAGGTTCAAGACTGTGAAAGTACTTTTGATGAATACTGGTACTATTATAGAATTAATAATACTTATTACTAATAATACAATTTCTACTTTTTCCACTTCACTATTGCTGTGAAGAAACAGCAGGCAGTTAAGCTGAAATTCTGTCATGCTAGCTCTTGTGTGAACAAGATTTCTAACCTCTAACCTTCTAACATCACCTCAAGATCTTGCGGCAACTTACACCTTCAACTCAGAAACCTCATTGATCAAGCTGTCGTTTACAATCTATGCAAGGCTTTGTCCTGCCACTCCTCTCTTCTAACTTTCACAACTCGCCACCCTCCCCCCAACCCCACAACCCATCCTTCTCTCACAATCAGTCTGAAGAAGGGTCCCAACTGGAAACGTCATCTATCCATGTTCTCTAGATGCTGCATGACGCTGAGTTGCTCCAGCATTTTGTGTCTTTTTTTGTAGATCAGCATCTGCAGTTCTTGTATTCCAATTATCATTTACATACAAGGATTCTAATCTCAATTTACCTCAGTGACCACTGCTCTCCTGTCTAATCCATCCTGATTCTGGATTAGCCTTTACTTTAACGGAGTTCCTCCATCCCAACCCATGTTGTCTCTGCCATCTCCAACATTGGTATCCACAATACATGACCAGTAAGTTACCAAATAGATGAATCCTGAAGGTTTATGGCTGCAAGGTCACTCCTCCAGGATCCGTTCTCTCTGGTAGTTTAGCCCTGTCCCACAGGTAAATACAGACATGCAACAAAGGCTTTTCCCTGTACCATGGTACAGGTGATAATAAACAAAAAACTAAACAAAAACACATTTGGTAGGTCATTTAGGACTGAGATGAGGAAAAACTTTTTCACCCAGAGAGTTGCGAATCTGTGGAATTCTCTGCCACAGAAGGCAGTGGAGGCCAATTCACTGGATGTTTTCAAGAGGGAATTAGATTTAGCTCTTAGGACTAAAGGAACCAAGGGATATGGGGGAAAAACAGAAACAGGATACTGATTTTAGATGATCAGCCATGATCATATTGAATGGCAGTGCTGGCTCGAAGGGCCGAATGGCCTACTCCTGCACCTATTTTTCTATGTTTCTACATCACCAAAGTCACTGTTAAACTGAACAATGTACACACCAGCAAATGTATAGTGAAACTCAAGATAGACACAAAATGCCGGAGTAACTCAGGACAGGCAACATCTCTGAATAGAATGAATGGGTGATGTTTTGGGTCGAGACCCTTCTTCAGACTGAGAGTCATAGGACAGGGAGACAAATAGATGTAATAATTAAACTCGCTGGTACACATGGCCTTCACACCTACCAGAAAAGCAACTATAAACACTCAAAAAAACTGCAGTAATGTTACTGAATCCATAAAAGGCAAACTCAAACTACAACTGTGGTAAATTAGGAATTTTAATTCAGTTGAAAGAATCTCAAAACTCATTTTTGGTGAAATGTTACATTATTATTCAATTGGAGAATGGCTTCTGCCATCCATGCCAGGTCAAACGTATAGAGACTACAATCTCACCAGCACCAGCACCAAATCATATTCAGTACATATCAAAGGCAATGGATTTTGCAGCATTGATAGGGCAACAGAGGTTTTGGGGACCTTGCCAGTAATGTCCACATCCTGAAAAAGAATGCTTGAAGACAGCGCTGAATCTGCCAGACATCTCACTGAAACACTGTTGGCTGTACATTATCCAAATATTTTGATCAGCTTGTTGTTGGTGTTTTAGATTGCGTTATGTAGATGGAAGCTCAGTAACAGGCCCTTCAGGCCACAATGCGTGTGCCAAACATGATGCCAAGATAAAATAATCTCCTCTGCCTGCAAGTGATCCATACCCCTCCATTCCCTGCATAACTTGTGCCTATCCAACTAAAAACTCTTAAATGCCACTATTGCATCTACCCCCACCACCACCACCTGTGGCAATGGCCAGGCATCCACCACCCTGTCCAAAAGTCCTGCCCTGCCCACCTGCTTAAAACTTTGCCCCTCTTACCTTAAAGCGATGCCCTCTAGTCTTTAACACTTCCATCTTGGGGAAAAAAAGCTTCCGACCGCCTCCCCTAATGTGCCGCTCTTAATGTTATATACAAGTCTCCCCTCAGCCTCCGACAATCAAGAGAAAACAAATCCAAATTTGTCAACTCTCGCCTTGTAACTAATATTATTTATCCATTCAACATTCTGGTAAACCAGTCTGAAGAAGGGTCTCGACCCGAAACGTCATCTGTTCCTTCTCTCCATAGATGCTGCCTCACCCGCTGAGTTTTTCCAGCATTTTTTGTCTACGTTCGATTGTTCCAGCATCTGCAGTTCTTTCTTAAACATTCCGGTAAACCTCTTTGGTGCTATATACTGTAAACACTACACCTTGTATATTATTCCCCATTCCACGATTTTAAAAAAAATGAATAGCTTAAGGGCCTGTCCCACGGTGCGAGTTCACCCAAGAGCTCTCCCGAGTTTTAAAAAAATCAAACGTGGTAAGTACATAGAATGTATGTAGCGGGAATGTCGGATCTCGTGGATGTCTCGTAATGCTAACGGCAGGTACTCGGGAAACGCGGAAACTCGTGAGGTTTTTTCAACAGTGTGAAAAATTTCCACGAGTAAAAAAATACTCGCGATGAGGTACCACGAGTTTGATTTTTTTTTTAAACTCGGGAGAGCTCTTGGGTGAACTCGTATCGTGGGACAGGCACTTAACTCTACCAAAGCAGGCGCATGTTTTTTACTGTGTTAACTATCCTCACTCTAGAAACTAATACTTCATTGGTGCCAGAGCCACATCCACTGGGAGGTTGCAGCAGACAGCATTGAACTAGTTGGACTTGGGCAATGCTGGGCTGAGCTGCAACACATAGAGGGAACTGTCCAAGAATAATACTCCAGACGTACGACGGCATAATGGTGCAGCGGTAGAGTTGCTGCCTTACAGCGCAAGAGACCCCAGTCCAAACCTGACTACGGGTGCTGTCTGTACGGAGTTTGTACATTCGTCCAGAGTCCTGCATGGAGTTCCTCCGGGTGCTCCGGTTTCCTCCCACACTCCAAAGACGTGCAGGTCCAATTCTACACGGCCATCGTAGAGTCTGTTCTCACCTTCTCCATCATGGTCTGGTTTGGCTCAGCCACCAAGCACGACACCTGGAGGCTGCAGTGAATCGTCCGATCAGCGGAGAAGATTATTGGCTGCAACCTTCCCTCCATTGATGAACTGTACACTGCAAAGGCCAGGAAGTGAGTGGGCAAGATCATCTCTGACCCCTCTCACCCTGACCACAAACTCTTTGAATCACTTCCCTCTGGAAGGCGACTCCGGATTGTCAAAGCTGCCACAGCCAGACATAAAAACAGTTTTTAATCCACGAGTAGTTGCTCTACTCAACAGCCAAAAATCTGTAGCCTCCCTTTGATCTGGTATTTTGTTGGTTCACATGCTTGATCAATGGTGTTTTATCATTAATGTTTTATTATTATTAATGTTTAGTGTTTTCTGAGTCATTCGTAACTGTCACTGTATGTCATGTTGTTACTTGTGGGCGGAGCACCAAGGCAAATTCCTTGTATGTGAATGCTTGGCCAATAAACATACTTACTTATGTTACTTATGTTTCGGTAAAAATTTGCTTCCGTAAAAATTGTAATTTGTCCCTAGTATGGAGGATAGTGGTAGTGTTCGGGGATCGCTGGTCGGCGCGGACTCGGTAGACCAAAGGGCCCGTTTCCATGCTGCATCTCGAAACTAAACAAGTTGGTACAAGATCCTGAGTTATCGGTTACAAAACTGGCAGGTGGTCACCTGGACATTTCTTTCATCAAGTTACAATTTGGGATGGGGGCAAGGAAAAAGTAAGAAGGTAGGGGAGGTGGGCCAAGGGGATGGGTAATGGAAAAATACTGGACAACACAGGGAAGCAACACCAACTAACTAGAATGATGGATGGATATCCTTGGCTTCCTTTTGTACTGGAAGTCAGTCCTATTCTTTTGCTGGACCGGCCAAGGTTAATAGCTGTGGACAAAGCAAGGTTAAATCCTTCTGCAATCACCACTGCTAATTAAATAGTCTTGCAATCTTCATTGCCAAGTGCCCAAGTCTGGATTGGCATCCTCTGTGCCTCTAGCCTCTCCACGCTAATTAAATCCCAAAATCTTGGTCCCAGTCCAATGATACATTTCTCTTCCAATTTCTGCAAAATAGCCATTGCTCTTAAAGTGCGATGCCCAAAACCGAACACCAGACACATGGTGCCCAAACAAAGACTTATAAAGAAGACACAAGGAACTGTAGCTGCTTGAATCTTGAACAAAAACAAAGCGCTCAGCAGGTTATGCAATATTTGTGGAGGAATGGACAAGTGACATTCGGGTCGGGACCCTTCTTCAGACTGGTGTATATCGAGGTTCAATTTATAATGTTTCAGCATTACATCTGCCTCCTTTTTAAAAAACCTTAAAAAAAAAAATTGTTTTTTCTTATCCAGTGATAGACACAAAATGCTGGCGTAACTCAGCGGGTCAGGTGGCGTCTCTGGTGAAAAGGAATGTGATGTTTCAGGTCAAAACCCTTTTTCAGACTCTTATCCAGTCATCTTTAAAGACGTGTGTGTCCACACACTATCTGGTCTCTTCAAAATTGTACTTTTCAGTTCATATTTCTTCCCATTTGTCCTGCCCAAAGTCTTTTGCTTCACAGTTCTATCATTCCATGTGTGTTGTTAATGAACCGCAGAGTGAGTTTCTCAGTGGATGCAAAGGGAGGAGGAGAGTGAGCCCAGAGCATTTGACCACAGATTTCTTCCAGTTTAGATGACACAAAGTGCTGGAGTAACTCAATGTGTCAGGCAACGTCTTAGAAAAATGCAGATACCAATGCAAATGATGTTTCAGGTCGCGGCCCTTCTTCAGACTGCATTGTATTTCTTCCAGTTTACATACAGTTAAAACTCCAAGCGAATTGTGAAAGATGTCCTTGGCAAAAGGGAGCACAACTCCGACAATCTGGCACCTTTGGTGGAGCAGGATTAGCAGAGTTTCCGGACTTTTGGACGTGACTTGGTATTGAGACCCCAACCAACACATTATTATTTCGCTTTGTTTGTTTAAACATGTTACAAAGATGATATAATAATGTTTCCAGTGAATTTAAAAGGAGCAGGAAATAGGCAACGCTGCTCCAGACCCCCCATTCCATCTACAAACTAACCGACGTCCCTGACCCCTGGTGTTCCACACCCCCAGCTATACACCTAGACTATAGTCCAGACCACAGCTCCGGCCACAGATCCCGCTTGCTCTCCGGACCCTGCCTCACAATGTTGTAGACCATCTACAGTTCAAATGAATCCTCAATCACTGTCGTTTCCCTTGATAACCCGTGTAGAGCAAACCATTACAGAGAGTTAAACAGAAGATGTGGCGCATCATGTTCCACACAGCAAAGGGGAGAGGAAGAGTGAACTCATTCACTCCGTTGACGCTAATACCACAAGATTACCACAAAGCAGGAAGGAGCAGTAGACAAGAGCTGTTTGCTTTTTGATAACGACTTATGTTTATGTAGCATCTCGAATGTAGTTAAGTATTTTCAGTTCATAAGTTTTAGGAGCAGAATTAGGCCATTCAGCCCATCAAGCCTACTCCGCCATTCAATCATGGCTGAGCGATCTTTCCCTCTCAACCCCATTCTCCTGCCTTCTCCCCATAACCCCATACACCCGTATTAATCAAGAATCTATCGATCTCTGCCTTAAAAATATCCATTGACTTGGCCTCCACAGCCTTCTGTGACAATGGATTCCACCAGTTGAGTTAACAAACTGCTGTAGCCAAACAAAATCTGAGCCCAAAGACGTACGAGTATACAAGTTAATCAGCCCCTGTAAATTATCCCTGGTGTGTGGTAGAATGGGAGGATCTGGGGGAGTTAACGGGAATGTGGGGAGAATTACATTTGATGAGATGAGCGTGAATGCATGGTTGATTGTTGGTGGTGGAGTCGATGGGCTGAAGGGCCTGTTCCGGTGCTGTATCTCTCTTTCCTGACTCTGTGAATGAATCTGCTTCCACTGTCCTTTCAGCCAGGGAACTCTGGCCTGGGAGTATTTGCAGTGTGATAAAAGTGTTGCTCTCATCACTCCTGAGCTCTTTAGCTAATCACTGAATCTGTGTAAAGCACCAGGGACGGCAGCCTGCGTGGACGGAATACATAGGCAACTTTTTTGGGGTCAGAATCCTTCTTCAGACTGATTGTAGTAGGGGGGGAAGAAAGCTGGAAAACTGGAAAAGAGGTGGGGATGGGACAAAGCTTAACAAGTGAGATACAGGTGAGAAGGGCCGATTGGCCGATCCTTAGAGTAAGTGACAAAGGCTGGAGATAAAAAGGTGTCAAAAGATTGTCAGATAAGGAGAAGAGTGAAACATAAAGCCAGAGGGAGGAATGTCAATGGAAGTGGATAAAGAAGCTGGGGGGGGGGGGGGGGGTGGACTATGGAACAGTGGAACAAATGATGAACACAGGAAAGGAGGAGTTGTGGGACAGAAAAGAGAGATTTTAGGTTTAGGCTCATTATTGTTACATGTACCGAGGTTCAATAAAAAGCTTTGTTTTGCATGTTACATAGAAACATAGACAATAGGTGCCGGAGGAGGCCATTCGGCTCTTCGAGCCAGCACCGCCATTCATTGTGATCATGGCTGATCGTCCCCAATCAATAACCTGTTCCTGCCTTCTCCCCATATCCCTTGACTCCACTAGCCCCTAGAGCTTTATCTAACTCCGATCAGATCAGGTAACAATATACATAATTACAATCAAGTCAAATTCAAGTGGAATAGGTAGAGCAAAGGGGAAGATACAGAGTGCATAGTTCTCATCACTGTAACATACCAGATCGATGTCCACAATGGGGTAGTGGTGAATCAGATGGTATCCCAAGCCCTTGAAGGTGAAGGGTCTGTTACTTAAAATTGGAAAATTCAATGGTCACACACAAGGTGCTGTTGTGTTGGAAGGAACTGCAGATGCTGATTTCCATCGAAGATAGACACAAAATGCTGGAGTAACTCAGCGGGTTAGGACTCTTCCCGAAACGTCACCAAATCCTTTTCTCCAGCGATGGTGCCTGACCCACTGAGTTACCCCAGTATTTGGTGTCTAGCTACCAGGTGCTGTTCTTCACTCTGGCGATGGAGGCCCAGGACAAAAATGCCGGTATGAGAATGGGAAGGCAAATAAAAATGGTGAGCTTCTATGGCTCCAACCTCAACAGCTTGTGTTTAGAACGAAGGCGACACGGTGGGCCAGGACAGAGGCCCGGAGACGGGGAGGGGAGAGAAGACCATTGAATGTACACCCTGTCTCTGTTTGTCTCCTTCCCAGCGGATGTCGGGAAGGTGAAATGTCATTTCTCAAGAGCTCCTCCAGCATTCAGCAACTGGCTGCTGCAGAGGGCTGACAGATACTGGACCAGTTTTTAATTTCGTTGTACATGTTTACATGTTATAATGACAATAAAGTATTCATTCATTCAATGGGTGCACACACAAAGCGTCATGTTAATTTGGAGAGGGGCAGCGAGGAAAAAAAGGAGTTGGGGGGGGGGGGGGTTGGTGGAGGGACCTTGGGCACCAAGTTCAGAAGTCAGATTCCAACTAAAATAAGAAAAGTTAGCATCACCCCTTCCAAACAGAAATAAATTGTTACGCTGCAGATATTGCCTCACGGCAAGGGATAGAGGAAAAAAGGGGAAAAAAGAATTTTGAGGGGGAAAAAAAGGGATCCTTGCAGGAGTGAGTTGGAAGGAACTGTAAATGCTGGGTTGCACAGAAGATAGACACAAAATGCTGGAGTAACTCAGCGGGTCAGGCAGCATCTCTGGAGAGAAGGGAGATGCTGCCTATCCCGCTGAGTTACTCCAGCGTTTTGTGTCTATCTTGCAGGAACGAGCTGTATTGGCAGCCTGTGCCTCAGACAATGGAGCGAGTCAGTGGGCCTGAATATTTCACTGACTAACGAGGATCTCGTCTTGTCGAGGCTAAACTACAATGCAAGTCACTCTAGCATTTTGTGTCTACCTTCCATGCCAAAGTAGAACTGTGGACATGGCCACACCCTGGTCACATTATCACCGGGCTTGTGGTGGATTGTCCCAGCCCCTACAATAGACCTGGGCGCTCTCTTCGCCATTCCATTCTGTCTGCCTTCAAGTCGTGGGTTCCCAAGGAGACTGAGTTGTGAAGGATTACCCGGCCGTAAACCAAATCTCCACAACCCACCCTCCCTCCCTCCCTCCTCTACCCCCCGACCCTATAACCTCCTTCCATCGCGAGTAATCGACTTATTGGAAAGGGAGGGCTGTGCCTGAATTCACTGCCAGAATTCACTGAACTCCCTGACCAACTTGGATGAAGGGCATGTGAAAAAAAAAAACTTAAAAGTGGGATCAAGCATTTTGGATTCTTTCTTTAGCCTTGTGTTGCTGCGGTTGTGTTAGCATCATCATATGACGGGCAGCTGCTGTAATCTGCATCTTTTGGAGTTCAAAGCCAAATTCAACAACAAAACTCATCCCGCGAATGGGATGATTTGCAACTTTTCCCAACACACAGGAGAGGTTCCAGAATGGGATTCATCAAGTATCAAGTATCCTTTATTGTCATTCAGACGTTTCAGTCTGAACGACATTTCGTGCCTCTTTTTCAATGTTTGATGCAAGTTGACATTAAAGTGTGTGTGTGTGTGTGTGTGTGTGTGTGTGTGTGTGTGTGTGTGTGAAACACCCGGCGCCGCAAATGCAAAGGGATTTGGGGGGGCAATATTGCGGTAAATCTGCGGGCTTTTGTCTTTCAATGGCCCCATTAAACTGCAGAACAAATGACCGACTGTACGGCTGAAAGCCGGTGCATTTGGTGAGCGACGCTCAGCAAACACTGGGGCTTTTCTGTCCACTTTGAAATCCGTCTCCTTATAAAAAAAAACCACACGAGATAAAAATCTGCTGTTTTCGACACAGCCGTTTGCAACAGTCAGAAATATAAAGTTTCCCAGATCTTGCAGCTGGGAGCACAAATTAATTTCGTTGAGTTCAAACACAAAGGGTTCTTGGAGAGTGAAGACTCGTCCCGCAGTTAGCTGTGAAATGCAGTGATTTGCAACCAACTAAAACCATTCCCACGATCGTTCAGCAACACATTATTTTACATACACATGCCACCTGATACTATGCAGAAAACCCATCGCAAATCCTGATTCCCCCCCCCCCCCTGTCCTGTACAGATACTTCTTGCAAATAAAGTTTTCCTTAAATCAAACCGTACCTTCACAAAGCGCCGTCAGACAGACTCCCCAAAGTAAATTCCAGAGTTTTAAATCCCCCATTGCTCGCAGTTTTAAAGTTCCGAGATTTTCTCCGATTGCACGTTTAACTTATACATCCGTCCAAACGTGGAGCCCAGGGTTTCTTTGTGATCATGGAGAAAGGCGGGGGAATTTATACACTTTTTTTGTTTTTAAATAGACAAAGCGTCGGGAGAACCCTCGGCTCGAACCCCCGATCCCGCGCCTCCAAACTTCAGAGCAAACTTTTTGAAAAGTTCATCACCGCTGGCAGCCTGGAGTAGCGCAGCGGACTGTATCCCTCCGCGCCGCACGGGGGGTTGTGCCAATTGACTGGGTCCAGTGCTCACCCGGGTCGCTGCTGCTCGGAAACTCCCAGGCAACAGCCCCCCGAGTGTGTCCCGTCCCCTTAAGCACTCCTCTTGCTTCAACTGGAGAGGGAGAGGGGAAACACAATCGG